>JAIUZE010002244.1:0-154319 GCA_022085475.1 Heliosperma pusillum | reverse complement strand
GTTCATAACAAAACGGAAATAATATTATACAAACGAAATATCCAAAACGAGAGACATATCTCCCGTATAAATACGAAATAAAAGAGTGTATAATAATATACAATCCTAAAGAACCGAATATAGGTCCAAGGTAAATACTTCGCTCGCTAGCTCGTCAATGTACCCAATGTATGCATCACAAACCTGCCAACCGCATTACATATAAACACGGAAGCCACAGTCAGTGGGGAGTAACTCCGAGTTCTCCCAGCCACGAAATGTCGAGTTTAATGAAACATGAAAACATAAAAGCAATGTATATATAAAATACAAAACCTTAACATATATGATATGCTTTTCATGTTATGAAACCGTTAACTAACATATATCCTAGCATATGAAAGCTATCATGGGAATTCAGTAATAAAATATAACTCGAGGTAGGGAAGCTGGTATGCTGGCTCAGCGGTTACCAAGTAACATGGCCCTGATACACTCAAACCCTAATCAACACGTAATCATGTGAATCAGTTCACAATCGGTAATCCAAACTCTATCAATCCTAGCCGGCTTGCATCTCACCTTCTAGAACTCATAGAATCATACAAACATGAAAGACCAATACTTCTACAAACAGGCATAAGTTCCTAGTACAGTTAATAGAAGACTTCTGTAACTCGATGCTATACCACAAGGTAGGAAAACATCCTAGTCCTAGACTGATCAGACCTAGCGACAACAGCTATTCCGTTCCCCGTCCCATGACATAACCGTCTATGAGAAACTCTACTAGGCGACCCCCTAAGCAGAGATGTCTAGTACTTAAGCTGGCTCCAGTCCCAAAACGGATCAGGCAGCCATGCCCCGACTTGGAGATAAGCCCCCCAAGCCGAGACACAAAAGCTATCAAGCGGCGAACTATATACTCGTTAAAGACAGTACGGACCTATCAATGTCATGGTCCAAGATACTCATTTAAAATTAGCATGGTCAAGACGCCATATACTCATAATTCTCTATGGGCACTTAGTCAACACGACACAAACCATATAATCAAAACAGTCACGGGAAAACATCCTATCATGTGACTAATTGCATATAAATCATAATCAAATATCATACCGCCTCATATCTACTAAGGCTAATTCAATAATTAAATACCACCTTACTTGAAGACAAATCCCCGACCCTAGTCCCGCGACGGGTCATCAGTCAAATCGGGGCTGACTAGATCTTAGTTTGACCAAACCCGTTGGATCAAACCGGCTAGAAACAGAGTCTTTATCACATAGACATAAAAGCAACATATTCATTACATGTCTATACAATAATATAAAAAGGGTAGATTGAGTAGTATCAGAATGCCATGTGGCAACCTTGTAAGCCTTCAGCCATTGTGTTTACATTAGTAGTATTAGAATGCCGACTCTTCTAATTCCGAAGTATATTAACCATCACCCTATTCAACTCACATATTAACTTTGCAGTTAATTGTTATCACCATAAATATTACTATATAAAACAATTAATTATCTACAACCCTTCGTATGCCAAAACCATCACCCATTCATCTTCCATACTAATTTTACAATAATTTTTATCACTATAAAGATTATATAAACATACTCATTATCTAAAACCCTTTAAATGTCAACTTTTGAATGCTTTTTTTTCTTATTAATTAATATTGATGTCACCATATGTTAATGTACATCATTCAACTTCCAAGAAAATTAGTATTATTTAGCCTTTTCTATTTTACATTGTTTCTTTATTTCCTCTAAAATAGACAAATAGTCATGTGATGGATACAAATTTGAGTAGTTTATTTTACTTCCTTGAATTTTGTATCATCAATTACTAACTCGTGTATTGTTTTTTTGTTTTTTCTTATATTGTGTAGGCGGTAATGAAGACGCTTTGATAAGTAACAACATCATGCAGTGGTAAATTTAGTTTCTACACAATTAGTAAATTCAATCTTCCATTTCTCTTTGAAAGTTTTTTTTTTGCGTAATCGAATTCTAAAATTTATGGAAGTTAAATTTGAATATGATAAAACTTTTAGGATGAAAATATGCATTAATGATAGAAATCGAATTTCATTTGATCTTCATTGAAAAAACCAACTTTATAATTGCTATTTTTTTATGAGAGTCAATTGATAAACGTCTTTGCTTGTATTCCTTTAATTTTATGGGATTATAAATTATCATGTATATAGTTGAATGTCCTATATGTAAATGTAGATAGATAAATTATACATTTATACCTCTCACAAATGGACCACGTCTCACTTTTGTGCCTAATCTAGCTCATACTACACCTGTTTTTTTTTCCCATTTACCATTACTTTCTTATTACAAATTATTGTCATTTATATTATTTACACGATAGATCAATCCAAAGGATACATGAGTTAAGCGTAAAAATTAGATCGACCATATACCTCAAAAATGGAACACGTCTCATTTTTTGTTCTAATCTTCTATTACGCCCCTTTTTTTCATTTTTCATTATTATCTTATTACAAAATTTCATTTATATTATTTAAACGATAGATCATTATAAGGAAACAAGAGTAAAGTGTAAAAATTAGACCGATCATCATAGCTCACACCAATCATGGATTTATGTATGAAAGCAAAAATTTGTAAGTTATGATAATTTTACTATTAATCAAGTAATTACAATTAGTTACAAAGTGATATATAACTTGACGAAAGAGAGGATGGTGAAATTGGAATTAACCAACTTAGATGAAAGCATGAATTTTCAATTAAAATATTGACACCTTTTCAAAGTAATATGTATTATTATTAATTGTACTCTTTATATGTTGTACATTTTATGTATATATAAAAATATATTTTAAGAGAAATAATGGTTTACTTCGTTAAATACAACTATGGTGTAGTGAATTGTCCTTAACTATGTAAGACATAAGATGGTATTTGGTACAAGTAATTAAATATATCGGTTATAAGAATTAATGGATAAACATGATGCTATTACTGTTTTTCTTATATGGGGTTTAACACTCGGCAACATTGTTAATTAGCGAATTGATAATCGAGTTGTATATTCATATTCTAATATTTTGCATCTCAAGATCTATAAAGTGAATCCCTTGCCTTGCCTTTATACGACCATATTCTTCTTCTTTTGTCCATTCAAACAATACATTATTATCCATATTAATACATTAGTGCTCACATGTGGTGTTTTTTACAAATTCCGTTTATTTTGACTTATAAAAAAATGGTGGTTAATAATAAAGTAAACAATAAAGTAAACAACAAAACACAAAAAATAAAACATTGTGTACATGTTAATGGTAACTCTAAATAGTTTAGCATACAAGTCAAACTATAAAAGATCATAATGTAGATAACATAATGTTATTCTGATCTTCAATTTTCGAAAGTTTTTATAAGATCTTAAATGTTATTTATCGCGATATGATTTTAACAGTAAGGATAAATTATCATGGCATGTTGGTAACAAATATTTCTAATGCCTACTTATTTTTAAGTCGAAGAATAAAAAAAGCGAATAATAAAAAAATAGAGATACCAATTGATCACATTGTACCTACGACGTCGTATTTAAAAGAAAAAATATATTATAAAATGGTCAAAGGATATCCAGAGATAACCCGTGATTTTCACGGGTAGCAAAACTAGTGTATATGTAATAAGTCTAAACAACCATTCATGATAATGACAATTATTTTTTGCCATTATATCTCATCTCATCTAATTATTCATACATGACTATCATTCTTCCAAATAAGTTTTGTGTTAGCAATCTCATTATCAAACAAAAGAAAAACTAAAAAGGGACCCGTGAATTTTCACGGGGTTTAAAACTAGTTATTTTATTAAAACTTTTAACATGTGAATTATTATATCATACCCAAAACTCGTTTGACTAAAAGGATATTAAATTAAACTACGGTCTCGTCTTATAATTTCTAACATGTGAGAAATAATAATTTAATGAAAAACCTTTTTAATTAAATATTTTACTTATGAATATTTCTCGCTTGCTAATTATTACAAAACGCGATAAAAATGACGATAACTCAAAAACCGTCACAAGTCCCAAAGTGGGACCCACGGGCTGAGTTGGGCCGGACCCACATGGGCCTGAACTGGGCCCCACGGCTGTTTTGGCTAAAAATGGCTGTTTTGATTTAAGTTTTCTAAAACCGATTTCTAATATTTTCCCGCATGCTTAACATAATTAAAACCCGTCAAAACAACAATTAAACAATCAAACATCGACACAACCCAAAGACCAAAACCCGGACCCACCAAGGTCCAACCCATACCGGCCTGGACCGGGCCTGAACCGGCCTGAACCGGCCTGGTTTGGGTCCGGTTCTCAGCCTCATTTCCGGCCACCACCACCTTTCACCCCAAATTGTTTCTTACATGTTTTAATTAATCAAACCACCATTTTAACAACCAATTTAACCATCCCACATACAACAATCATCATCATGAAGAAATCATCCAAATTCACCAAGAACACTAACATATGAGAAATTTCCTAAACAACATAAAAATCATAACTTAATAAAAATCATCAAAATTCATCAAGAACACTAACTTATGAAAAATTTCCTAAACAACATAAAAATCATAACTTAATAAAAATCATCAAAATTCATCAAGAACACTAACTTATGAAAAATTTCCTAAACAACATAAAAATCATAACTTAATAAAAATCATCAAAATTCAATAAAACAACATGAAAATTTCCATACAACATAAAAATCATCAAGAACAATAAAACCACATAAAAATTCCATATCATCTCATGTTACTACTAAAATCATAAATAACCATAACATGAACCAAAACTAAAAGCCATGTGACATTAATTCGTCGAGTAAAACGGAATTGTTACCTTAGCTAGCCAAAACAATTAGCACCAAAATAATAATAAGAAGTATATAATAAGAAACCCTCCTACTAATCTTCACCCAAAATATACGAGTCTCCAAACGCGTCTTCAAAATCTTCCCCTATAAGAAAATAACAAGAAAACATTATTAGAACTAAAAATATGAATTTCCATAATTAAAGTGTTGAAAATGATCTTGACGGAATTGAAATTAAACCATAAGTGAAGATGAGGAGCGAAGAGGAGAGTCTAGAAATATAAATTAGGATGGATTTAATTAAGAAACGAAGATTTTATGAAGGTTTTGCTCAAGAACGATGAAGAACAAATGATGAACGACAAAGAACACGAAGAACGATTAAAGAAAGTGATATTTCGATCTTTATTTGATTTGTTGTAAAATGAAAAGTTGTTAGTGAGTGGAGTGTTGTGTTGAGCCGTGTAAATATAGGCAAAGGTGGATGTCGGGTTTTGAAATTGTTGTTACGTAATTGACTCGCGTTTACTAATTATTTTACGGTAAACGATTAAATATAATTAACGATAAAGTTAATTACACTAAATATCAAGATATTATGTTATTAATAATCAAAAGAAAGACAATATCTAGTCCTATTAGAGGACTTATGAGCCGTGTGAAATGATGAGAAGACGGATCTGATTTCGATCGTTTTGCGTAATTTTCGTTAACTGATCGATAAAGTGAAATAATATCTAGATATTATGATATATTAATCAAAAGAAATGAAAATATCAAGATCTATTAGAGGTAGGAGAGCCGTGTGGGTAAGGTGATCATCGGGTCTGTTTTTGCTCGATTTGCGAAATCTCCGTTGACGGATCGATAAAGTAACAAATATCTAAGATATTTGTATTAGTTTAATCGAAAGAATTAAAATATCCTATTGTGAGTGGAAAACGATGACATGGGCGTGTGACTCATGCCAAAGTCGAGTTTCGATTTTGTTGCGCGTTTTACGATGAGTCGGGAATAGTTAAATGACGTTCGGTTAAAACCGTAAACTTTATTCTTTAAATTCCGAATAAATTCAAAATAATTATATTAAATTATGATAAATCTTAATAAATCTAAATAAAAATAAATCAAAAATATTATTTTTTTAAATAAAATTTCGGTCTCGAACTTATGAGGCGAGTCGGGAAAAAGTCAACGGAAGTCAAAGTTGACTGAAAAGTCGAGAAAAGTCGAAGATGACTTAAAAGTCAAGAAAAGTTTAGGACGACTTAAAAGTCAAGAAAAGTCAATGACGACTTTTAAAAAGTCACGAAAGTCAAAGACGACTTAAAAGTAAAGAAAAGTCAAAGATGACTAAAAACGGTCTTTTCATGAAATCCCTCAGAAATTCCAAATACGAACGCGGAATTTCAAAATAAGACTCAGAACAAAAATTTCTATTTTAAAAACTTAAGTTCTACTGAAAAGTGTTAGTAAATATTTTTACTAGAAAAATTGGTATTTTTCGGGTTGTTACAATATGTTTTGTGCGCCACTCATTCTTTGAACACGATTGTGCTTTTCTCTCAACAGCACGGTTCAAGTGCCAACGACACACCAAGTGAGGTGTATGAAGATAGACGAACCGTAGAGCGGCGATCAAACCCAACTCCCGATCAGTGACAAAGGCCGAAATAGATGCTTCGGTGAATTCGAGAAACATACCCAACCTCTTCAATAACCATTTGTACCCATCTTCCGACTCAGAAGGAATCAACACACAAGCAATTAAGAACGAAGATCCACATGGTGTGACACCAACAAGCTCAACAAGTGTCATCTGGTACATGTTGGTCTTGTACGTCGAATCAATAAGCACAACATGTGGATAGGTACGGAACAATTTCACGGCTTCCGGATGAGTTATGAAAACATGAGTAACCTCACATGTCTCAGGAGTTTTCTCATGCCATTGCACATACTTTGCTTCTACAACTAGAGACAACATTTGTTGAGCGGGATTTCGACTTCCTATCATTTCACGCCTAAGCTTGGTTGTCTCGCTATATATTTGGGTACTTGAGGATTGAGGTTTTTCCGGGATTCTTTGATGAAGACCGTTTTTAATATATCTCGGAGGAATCGAGGCCCAGACTTGTTGTTTCGCATACTTTTTCTCCTCTTCATTTAAACCCGCAAAATGCATATGTCCATCGTTGTACTTTGCTAATATGTGGTTGTGCTTCCCATAACCATCCGCGGTCAAAATGTTCTAAAGTATCAAGTCTTTACCATCGAAACCCCGAAACTTGTTTTGCACGGCTCGAAGATGGAATTTGCATTCACATTTAGTTGAACCGGATTTCTTCCTAGGGTTATCGGGATCATACTCTCCCGGGGGCCTCTCGTACCTTGAACAACGCAAGTATGAAGACAACAAGTCGGGTTGGCTACGATTTTTTGCTCCATTACTTGCTTTCACCAATGCAAACCCTTTCTCAAACGCTATCTTTTGTGCCCAATCGAACGCTTCGTCGGGAGTTTCAAAGCCTAGATTCGTCACAAATAAAGGGTTCAAATCGACCCCGTCGACAAATTTCTCAAATGAATCATGGTTACATTAATTTTTAATTAATATTACGTGCAAAATAAGCGGAAAATATATTTAAACTTACATAAAACGTGCGAAAACACGACAAATTACACAAAAACACGAAAATACTAAGAAACCGTTCAAACAAAACGTTGACATACAGGGTCAACGTCCAGTTTAGACGTTGACTACTATAGACAACGTTCAAAATGGACGTTGAGACCTTATGTGAATTTCCAGTTTGGACGTTGCCTATAGTACCCAACGTCATAGGCAACGTCCAAAGTGGACGTTGACATAGGGTCTCAACGTCCAGTTTGGACGTTGTCTATAGTAGTCAACGTCTTAACTGGACGTTGACCCCCTATGTCAATGTCCAGTTTAGATGTTTCTTACCCCAACTCGTCCTACAAATCGACAATCAACATATAAATCTTCTTAAAATCAATGTTTTATCATCATACAATGGCATAAGATTGTAACGGAAGAGAAAAAAAGGAAGGCATACAATGACATATAAATCGCTTGTTTAACGTACTGATGAATTGTTGCTCGTCATTTATTACCGTTTAATTTTTACTTGAGACCGTCTTTCTAATTTTTGTTGAAGTTTTTTGAAGTTTTTTTGGTGATTGTGTCAAAGATGAGAGAAAAAGAAGAATAAATGATAGAGAGAGAAAGAGAAAGTAGAGGAAAAGGTAGTGTGGTCTTTTTTAAAAAAAAAACGTCGACGATGTTTTATAAAACGTCAACGATGTTTCGCAGCCCTCGCTATATCTATCATATCCTTTTACGTCATTTCACCAAAATCAGTTATCTTTTCAGTTAGTTTGCCAAACAATTTTTATATAATTAGTTATCTTATCAGCTCATAATTTTCAGCTACCTTATCGGTTACCTTTTTGAGGTTTTAGTTAGCTTTTCAATTTTCATCTACTCTTTTAGATTTTAACTGTTATGAAATATATTATTATGGATGTCCATAATGTAGGAATATTCTAGACTCAACTCTTTACATTCCTATTGTATAACTTCTACATATTCATGTATATATACTCTTGTATGTTAATGAGAAAAACACACCTTTTTACCATTATATTTCCTACATATTATAACACGTTTTCAGCACGAAACTCTAATCGAATTAAAACGAGAATTCATCTATTATTCAGATATGATAATCAGGAGGTTCTATCAGATCTCATTATATTATACACCAAATCCAGGTATGTTTCATATATATAGTTTTCATACATGTCATATTCATATACGGAGTAATTTATATGGTAAAATAAAAAAAATAAAATAAGAAACAACTATGTCGTAATCAATCAATATAACGGCTACACTAAGCTCTCAAGCGCAACAATAGGTATGTATCATCAAACAGGCAGTATGTGGATTATACATCTGATGTACCACCTCAGATAATATAGTTTTAGAGCTTTACAAAAAAAGTTTTTGAGTTTAGTATTAAAAATTTTGAATTTTACTATAAAGTTTTTGAGTTCATTAATTTGAATATTAAGCTCAAAAAAATTACAATAAAACTCAAAAAACATCACATATAAGATTTAAAATGTAATTTATAAACTTTGAAATGCTCGAAAAAAATGCACAAAAACTCAAAATTATAATAGTCTGAGGTAGTACCTCCGATGTATAATCCTTTTTCCCTCAAACAGGTATGAAATCTTGTTATTGTGGGTTTGCTTTTAATTTTGTGACATGTTTTTTTTTAATTTGCATTACAAAACACAGATTTACAAAACTTTACTGGTTTTTTTAAGATTTGTTCTTACTTGAAACCAAACTCACTATTGACATGGTAAATGGTAAATCAGGCTTTTGTCTAAAGGTTGTACGTATGTTTATTATATCAATTTTGATTAATTGTTAAAACTTCAATTAGTGGAAATTTGTTTGTGAGATTATTAATATACGTTTAAAAAAAAAAATTTTTTGGGAGATTATTAATACACATTATGCAATCCCCTTTATTTACTGCATATTGACTAAAAGCATTGTGATGTTTTTCCTTTTCTATTCATGGGTGATGAATTATACACATGAATAGTAATATAATTATTGCAAACTAAGATAGTCAGTGGCACACTATCGTTATTTCAGTTGTATATGCATATGATTTTAATTATAATTACACTATTATTTTGTATATATTTCTGGTTGTATCCAATTATTTAATTGATGTGATATTATTTCTATATTGCGGTTGTTCTTTTGGAACATAAAATTAAATTATTTTTCTTTTTAATTCATGATGGGATCGTCATTAAGTTTGGTTGTTGGACTTCTACTTATTTTGTATGGAATCGTATAACTCTAGTATTATTCGTCATCGATTACCTAATCGTCAATCTCATTAAAATAAAAAATAAAAAATAGATTATGAGACATACCAAGAGTTATTATTTAATACAATTCATTGTATACTAGCTAATTATTAAGAATTATGTACCATAATTCCCCTAATAACTCCTAATAATTGTGTATCTTTATTCAATTTAATTTTCGCTTGTTCATAATAACTATTTTGGCGTATGGACTTGATAGTGATTTTGCAAGTATTAACTAGCTCTATTACCCGTGAAATTCACAGAATGTTATAATTAATTATTTTTTATTACTTTTTTCTCATTTAGGGTGTTTTTTTTTAAAATTTTATGAAAATATAATCGAGTACTCTATCTTATAGGTTATAACTCATTTATACTTGGATGCGTGAAGTATTTTTTTTTAAAATAAACTTTGACATGGACATACAACATACACTGTTGAGCCTCAAACATGATTTTTGGAAATACTTACGACTATCAGTAAAAAAAATTTGCTCATAAATTAAAATCAAGAGATCTTCACCTCTTTCCTTCCCGTGCTTAAAAATAAAAACAATATTACAACTTACTATCTGAAAATCAATTTTTTCAAATGATGTTGATATTCCGAGATATTGTATCAAACTCAAATATTAGAGTAACTTAAATCTCACTCGCATTAGTTAGATTGTTGGGATAACATTGTTTAATTTCAAATTGTTCTACAAAAAATACATCCTTTAGTTAGTCTCTTGCTATGTCATGCTTTGAAGGATGCACTCTACAAAATATGAGTGTATAATATTGCATCTTGATCTGTATGCCAACAATAGCTATCGACGAATTTATCTCGACCTTAATATAGTAAATTTTGAGATTTGTTTGAACAAAAGTACGACAATAACTTATGCTAAGTGACAATAAACCAATCATCATAAATTAATGATGAACACAATTTTATAATAGATAATGTCTACGAAATCAGTCTTGACATTCATCTATTAGAATACATTTTTAATCAAGACATGGGAAAAATAAGGGCAAATCAAAATAGAACTTCAACAAATTACATTATTGAAGTCAAAAATTAATATTTCGACTAAATACATATATACATAATTTAATTAGAGGAAAAATGAGTGGGACTTAAATCGTGTTTCTCTCCGTGCCACTTGAAAAAAGGTGAATACTTAGTACTTTAGTAGTTATTACGTAGTACATTTTTAGATTTCTCAAACAATCAACTTACACGATCTGAAAAGTAAATACTATACAAACCGATAAATGATCATATCATTTTCCATGGAGAAACATATAATATACTTGTACCTTACACGTCGCCAACGTTTTATACATTATATTGTTCATTATCCAATGTTAATATAAGAATGTGAATTACCTGGAAAACTAATATATAACGTCAATGAAATAACGTTTTTGCATAGATAACACCATGATTTCATTCACTTAAAAGGATAATAAAAATGGAAAAAAGGATAGGCTAAAGTAGTAACTTACAACATAACAACAATGGAAGTTCATGACATTGAAACCTGTAAAACACAACAAAATAAATATTTTAAACTTATTTGACTAACAAAAATGTGAAAACCCATTAAAAAATAAACTATTAGCAAGTTATCTACACATAAGTACTTAACATATGCAATATCACTTGAAAAGATGATGTAAATATAAAGGAAAATATTACTAAAGAGACAAAAGCAGAAAATTAAGTGCATCATTAGTTTAATATATACTCTGTAATTAATAATATAACGGTTTTTAAAGTCATTGGTATTTCAAGGGATAGATAAGAGTTGAAGTAGGTTACAAACTTACATTGGATGGAAGAAGATGAAAAACAAAAGTGGAGTAAAGCCATAATAAAACATCTTGAATGTGGCAATATTATTATTATTATTATGATTTTTTTTAATTATTATTATTTATTATATTCTTTATGTATAACTTAGAAGACTTATGAATGTTGTCATTTGACAAGTCACTACTACTCAAGGTTACCCTTTTTATTGTATTGTACGTATAGATTTGTTATATCTTATACGTGGAAATATTTTTTCTTTTAATGATATTGTATATTTATGTACCAAAAAAATAATATTGTATATTAAAGTTGTCTTCACAAAAATCATATGATTAATGTGAAAATAATTATTAAACTTAAATAATGAATGAATATAAAATCTTATACTTTTACTTTATAAAATATTATTAGGTTACACAATTCTTTTTTTGTTTTAAGTTTGTATAACTTTTAATAAACAAATGAAGTATGCATTTTTAGTGCTACGATTTCTGGAAATTTAAGTTTAAATTTTTTTTTAAAAATATAACGTTTCCTTTCAACATTTCACAATGTGAAAATTTTAACAATATTAGTATGAAGAATCTTAATTGATTCATTAACTTATTCTATTACAAATTAAAACTTCAACTAAAATGTCAATTTTAGTTACAAATTAAAACTTCAATTGAAATGTCAATTAATGTGCTCAATTAATTTTAAAATAATGATAATGACAATGACATTTAGTAAGAGATTTTGGTATATTTTATGCATATATGAAAGAGATTATTTAGTAAATTTATATGGTGTGAGGTGACATCACAAAAAGTTAGAAAATGAAAATACTAAAGTTTGGTATGAAAGATGGAGAATTTGTAATTATGAAGTATAATAATGTTTGGAAGATGGAGGCTTACAATTTAATTAGTATATTGATTAATACTTTGCCTTTTTATATTCCGTTTTTAGTTTTTTTTTTACATTTGATTTAAAGAGGGAGAATTTGTGATTATGAAGTCGAGAAATGTTTTAGGAGATGAAAGTTTACAACTTTATTAGTATGCTACTCTGCCTTTGTATTTTTAATTTTTTTTTTTTTTTTTTTTTAATTTAACTTGGAATTGTACTTTATAATGTGTCATCCTATTAGCTACTCAATGTAGCCTTTTTATGTTATTGTATATATATAATAATATATATGTATAGATTACAAAGAGTTGGTAAATAAGATGTAATAATGGACATCAATTAATATATTTAATTTGAAATTTAGTTTTTTTTTTGTAAGGTATACAAAAAGGCAAGAGAAAATAAAAGGGCAACAATTATGTAGGTTTCTTATTATTTTTAATTAATTATAAAAGTGACATGTGGCAAGAAGTTGAGACGTGACACGTGTCACCTCAATGGAGGCTCAACAAGCCTTTATATTATTGTAAGATTTGTGGCAAAAATCCTATGTAGAGATACACTTAAATTACCCACACCTCTCATAATCAAAACTTTCATTTTTGACAATTTGCATAGGATTTTAGCAATTCGGAGTATACGCTTGTTGTTTCTTTAATAAATAAAGTTACTTTGTGGCTTTAGTATATTACTGAACAATTCGGAATCACCGAGCATAGGCCGCTACAAACAAAGAGATAGGCCGCTAAAAGTTCGTAATCTTATTCAATAACAATTCAAAGCCCCCACCAATCCGCTACATGCCTATACTCCTTCCTACTAGAACTCCAATTTAGCCAAATTGCTTAATAATGAACAGATTATCAAAGAAAGATAAATGTTCCAGAAAAATCATACTCGTAATGATAAAAGTCAGAGCATATAAAATGACCGCATCTTACCTTTCGGAAACTCTTAGTTTGGTGAGTAAACTTCCTGAAGATTTTTCAAACAATCATGCAACAAACAAAAGTCAAAGAGAAAATTAAAAATTAGCACACAAGAAAACCTGGAAGAGAAATACAAAATAAATAAATAATTTACGAAAGCCACTAAAAAAATTTAAAAATATTACGCAAAACCAAGAAATGAATCGAACCAACTGAATAGAAGTATACTTGTTTGTTATCCTGGACAATACATGAACATTAAAGGAAAAAACGTCGACTAAATTGATGGGAAAATAGGAGTAATGACGCCTATAACGGAGTAATATAATGATCTGAGACAATAAATTTCTACTTAATGTTGATGCCGTTTTCTTTGGGATAGGAAGGTATAGAGCGAGCATTCTATAATTAATGTGAAGATAATGAGTATTCAATTATTGACGCTTAGCAAATTCAATAATCAATAAGGGGAGATCAAAGGCTTGCCATTGTTCACTTGCATGCCGCTAAAAAGCCAAATAAGGTGTAGGAAGAGGCATCTAATTATCTATATAGCATGTTAGAATAACTTAAGCGCTGACACGTGGCAAATTAATATGTGCTCAAGTAGCCTTTTTATATTATCGATTTTTCTAACATGTGCCCACTAGGCACATGTTAATAAAACTAAAATGGAAAGAATTAAATGATGTTTTTATGGGAAATTGAATTTTACTATTACTTTTCCTATTATTTAAAAGAAAAATATTTAATTCTTTCCATTTTTTTTATTAACATGTGCCTAGTGGGCACATGTTAGAAAAATCGTTATATTATTGTATAGATTGACAGAGTTACAAACGGAAGAAGTTTATAAACAGACAAAATAAGTCACTTAAGTTTGAGTTTTGAAGCAATTCTAGGTAAAAGTTCTACCTAAGTTAGTACTTTTGGGAAGAAATTTCAAATGGTGTAATTTTGAAAAACTTTTTTTTAAAAGGGAGTAGTTTCTAATTTACTCTTACGATGATACAATATCCTTAAGAGTAGAGCTGTTCATGGCCCATTAGCCCGCCCTGTCCAACCCGCCCTGCCCAGCCCGCTAACAAAGCGGACTTGAACAATGCATTGCCACATTGGTCAAAATTTATATAAGCTCAACCCACGAACTCGCTAAAACCCGCAAACCCGCATTTTCGTGGGTAAAAAGTCATGCTAGCCTAGATACGTCCGACCCAAACCCGCATTTGACAACCTATACTTACTCTAAAACTAAAAAACGTAAAACCCTTGTTCAGTCCGCTAAAACCCTTGTGAATAATTGAATATCACTTGTTTGCTTGTGTTGATCAACATTCATTCATATTATTATCTCTCTCCTGGAAGCGACAATGGCGTCTATACTCCTTCGAAACCCTAATTCCAAGCACTTGCTTACATTCTCTTCGCAGCAAATCAACTTTTACTCTTCTACTTGCCGTGCTCTCCTTTCCTCTTCTCCCTCCATTTCCAATCATGATTCTTCTTCCAATCTCTCCTTCTTACGATCTATGGCTACTTTTACTCGCACGTCCGTATTTCTTTTTTCTTTTTTCTTTTTGTATTTTCTCTGTTAATTTCTTCAATCATTTGTATTGATATTGATGAAGATATGATCTGTTTCATTTCTGATTCGATTGGAATCTTGTGATTTGAGTTTGATTAATGTTTGCTCGATTTGATCAGTATGATTTGTATGTTCGTAAATTGTTTGGGGGAAATTAATGAAAGAAATGGCGATTTTAGGTATTCCGCGTGTTTTTGAGATTTCATTCGCTGCAGCAAGTGCTCAATATATTTAGTTCTGATCTTCAAGCTTAACACATTTTATTGTGATTTTTTTCAGCATATACTTGACTTATGATTAGTAGACTTTTCAAAATGTAGACTGCCTTAGATTTTTTGTTCAAACCCCGCTTTAACACAAATTCTTATTTAAGACAGACACTATCCGTCTTAATAGCTTAAGACGAGTCAAATACAGTCACTCCAAATTTTTGTCTTTATTATTATTTGACCCGTCTTAACCTTAAGCAAGACTTACTGCCGATTTAAACCCCTTTTAATAACTAACGTAGTTTATGGGAGGTGTAAATGGGTCTTTAGCATATGGTTTTTTTTTTACTATGATTTAGAGTAAAACTGTTTTATTGGAGACTTATTGTTGATCATTGTATACGAGGAATTGGAAAATAACATATCATCTACCATACGGCCGGGGTTTTAATCTGTAAGGATGTGATTGATAGTGAATCAATTGTAGTAGAAAATGAGATTCTACAACACTATGAAATAAAACTGCGTGTGTTTGTGTCAGTTTTGGCAGTTAGTAATATCAGTTCCATAAATTTGAACCATGATGAATGATGAATGATTTAAGGGTTTCCTATTTTGCCAAATAATCAGCGCCGAAATTTGGTTATTTTATATTTCTACATCTGTTATTGTAGAAATAATTCAACAAATCGTGTCCCTCATTACTGTTATATTACTGTATGTAAGAATCATTTTAATAGGTGACGATATTTTACTGAACTCTGTCAAAAATTCAACTTGCTACTGCCAAGTCTTGGATAAAACTCAGCTCAGATTTTTTTTTGTAATGTTGAACCCTCCCTCTACCTCTCTTGACCTTTCTGAATTGTCCTTATGTCTTATTTGATGAAACAGAAAGCCTCATGTTAATGTTGGAACCATTGGCCATGTTGACCACGGGAAGACTACATTGACTGCAGCTATTACAAAGGTGGATTGTAATTATGTATATGTTTAATGTTCGCTGATTTTAGTCTGTTTATAGCCGTTGTTTTATTTTCCTGTGCTTTCAGTCGTTTGTTTTTGTTTTGGCATTCTTCCCCCTTCCCCCCTACCCAATAGGGTTGGAGTTAGATTAGTTCAATACTTCAATGAGTAGGATGATGACGCCAGTTAGCACGGGACTGCATTGCTGATTTTTGAGTTCGATTTGTATGTTTTTCATTTGCAAGAAACTAAAACATAAAGTCTTCTACTTGCTAGGTCTTGGCTGCAGAAGGGAAAGCCAAGGCTGTTGCATTCGACGAAATTGATAAAGCTCCAGAAGAGAAGAAGAGAGGGATCACCATCGCAACTGTTAGTGAGCTGATTGCTTTTCTATTGTACTGAAGTTTGATTGTGCTTCTATTTCAGAGAGAATTGTTGTATCTTTTTGCAGGCCCATGTGGAATACGAGACTACAAAGAGACACTATGCCCATGTTGATTGTCCAGGACACGCTGATTATGTTAAAGTAAGTAATCTGATGAATTATCTGCTTTTGAAATATATATTGTTGTTGGGCATCTAGTTTGGAAGTTGATCTATTTTTGGGCACTCTCTATGTGCACAGTGTCAAGGGCATAGTTTGTGTAACACCCCACATTTTGTTGAAGAGGTCCATTGATAAGCTTAATGACTAGTGCTTAAAGGGATCGAAAGTACTACTCATATAAACAAAGTGCACTTTCTTTTCTGGTTGTCCATGCAAAAGAACTCAAAAGTTAAGCGTGCTTGACTGAGAGTAGTCTTAGGATGGGTGACCTCTTGGGAAGGTTCCCGGGATGTGCATGAGTGAGGACAAAATGCGCTGGAAAGGACCCGTGTTGATCTGTGGGCCATGTACACAGTCTGGAGAGCTATCATGAGTGACCGCTCCCGACCCAAGGTTTGGGCCGGGGTGTTACAAATGGTATCAGAGCAACCCTGCGACCGTGTGGTGATGGAGGCAGTTGTTATACGCTCTTGGAGGCAATTGTTATACGCTCCATTGTGATCACCCACCTAGCGGGGGAAGATTCTGGGTTAGCGGTTATGCTCCCAGGCGCAACGAGGACGTTGCGTTCTTCAAGTGGGGGTGATTGTAACACCCCACATTTTGTTGAAGAGGTCCATTGATAAGCTTAATGACTAGTGCTTAAAGGGATTGAAAGTACTACTCATATAAACAAAGTGCACTTTCTTTTCTGGTTGTCCATGCAAAAGAACTCAAAAGTTAAGCGTGCTTGACTGAGAGTAGTCTTAGGATGGGTGACCTCATGGGAAGGTTCCCGGGATGTGCATGAGTGAGGACAAAATGCACTGGAAAGGACCCGTGTTGATCTGTGGGCCATGTACACAGCCTGGAGAGCTATCATGAGTGACCGCTCCCGACCCAAGGTTTGGGCCGGGGTGTTACAGTTTGTCTCCAACTTATAGGCAGTATATCTTTGTTAATTTTTTATTTTATTTTTTTTAGTCTGTCGTTCAGGCTTGCATTATATTTCTAGTTTTCTTATTTCAACGTCTTCATTATAACGCTTCAATACAACCTTAGAATCTTGCTGATAGACATAGGAGATTCATGAATATGGATAAGCAGTTATGCTAGACAGATAAGTTTATTAAATTTGAGATTGTTGGGCTATCAACTATGGACTTTTGCTGTGACATTGAAGTCTATAAAAATTCCTCCCTTCATTCCACTTTAATTGTCTTACTTTCTATTTTGGGAAGGATTTAAGAAATAAGGGTCGAATAACAACTCTACCTCTTCAGTTAAAAAGAATGGGGACGATGTCATTTTGATAGAGGGAGGGGTAGTTAGAAGATTAGGGGTAATATTGGTAGTTCACCCACTTACCATACTAAATTTTGAAAGGGGGCAATTAATTTGGAATAAATGTTGGAGATAAGAGGACAATAAAAGTGGAATGGAGGGAGTATATTATTAGTTTTGCTGGAGAGAAACTCCCCTGTTGAATATTCAGGAGTTTGAAGTAGGCTATGATGTTCTTTTGTATCTTCTGCGTTTTGTTTAATTCTTTGATTTTCAGAACATGATTACTGGAGCTGCTCAAATGGATGGTGGTATTCTTGTTGTATCTGCTCCTGATGGCCCTATGCCACAGACAAAAGAGCATATACTTCTTGCACGCCAGGTATCTTACTTGTTATTTCAATCTTCAGCATATCTTGGCATTTGGTTTTAGGTCAATCACTCTGATTTGTGTAAGAAGATATTAGTAGGCGAAAATTATTTTTGAATCTCTAATTCTCTTTAGGTTGGTGTTCCATCATTGGTGTGCTTTTTGAACAAAGTAGATGCTGTTGATGATCCGGAGTTACTTGAGCTGGTTGAAATGGAACTTCGTGGTAAGGTCTTTGATGCATGAACAAGAAAGAAAAGAGTTTATGATAACATTGCAGCCATTGTGTTTTCCGATAGGTATTATTTAAATGACAAGTACCTTTTTTCGTTTATTTTTTGTTTACAGAACTTCTCAGCTTCTACAAGTTCCCTGGTGACGATATTCCCATCATTAGGGGATCAGCATTGTCTGCCTTACAGGGAACGAATGATGAAATAGGAAGGCAAGCTATTTTAAAACTTATGGATGCTGTGGATGACTATATTCCTGACCCTGTTCGCCAACTTGATAAACCTTTCTTGATGCCCATTGAAGATGTTTTCTCAATCCAGGTAAAGTAGGTTTTCTAAAGTCTTGGCTGACACCATGAACAGAACAAAATAGTTGCATAAACCCTGGTATTTATTGTTATGTCACTCTTTACCTTCTAGTCTGTATGTTTAAATCTTGAGAGTTGGAGTAAGTTTTTTCCCCTATTTTCAGACAGTAGATATCATTGGATATTTGTGAATGGATTCCACTATTTCAAATTGTGCTTTACTTTTTTTTTTAATTAACTACTACGTAATTTATAAATTTTTTTGGATCTCACGCAATAGAATTTTCATGATGCAGGGACGTGGGACTGTGGTTACTGGCCGTATTGAACAAGGAGTAATCAAAACTGGGGAGGAGGTCGAAGTAATGGGTTTGATGCAGGTAACTTTTAACCTTGTCATTTTTGCTACTAACAAAGAGAGTATGTAATATTTTTAATCTAAAGGCCATATGTTACATGACATAATTTACTAGCATGTTTTTATCCGTAGTAGGTTTACTTCCTTTCTAAAGTTATTTGGTCCTTCTATCTATTCTACAGGGTGGTCCGCTGAAAACCACAGTGACAGGGGTAGAAATGTTTAAGAAAATTTTGGATCGTGGCGAGGTAATTGATTGTAGTTTACTAGATGGAGTGACACATTTTTTGTGGTATGTGTAATTTCTCATGCTTTTGTGTCTATCAGGCGGGTGACAATGTGGGTCTTCTTCTGCGTGGTCTAAAAAGGGAAGATGTTCAACGAGGACAGGTGCATTACTATACTTAGTGAATAAGAAATGATGTGATTTTCTGTGCATTTAAATGCAAATGTTAGATTAGCAACCCAATTACTCATATTTGTTTGACCACCCCTTAGTATAGGGCAACAGTTGTCAATCGTTTTAACAGAACTCGTCAGAACCATCGTCCATCCTTCTTTTTTTCATGTCTAAATAACAAAGGTACTTTTTAGTGGGGGTGCTAAGATGGTGATTATGGTGCAAATAGTTTATTGGGGGGGAATCTTTAAGCAGTGGCTAATTTTTGTGGAGTGCTAAGCGTAAACCAAAGAGAAGTTTTCAAAAATATCC
This sequence comes from Heliosperma pusillum, assembly GCA_022085475.1. Lineage (NCBI taxonomy): Eukaryota > Viridiplantae > Streptophyta > Magnoliopsida > Caryophyllales > Caryophyllaceae > Heliosperma > Heliosperma pusillum. The sequence continues at coordinate 134,339 of JAIUZE010002244.1, read as the reverse complement.
CAAACCACACTGTATGCGGCTTCAAATTTTAGATTTACTTACCTTGATGTATCGGGGGTGGCATTTGCACTTCCATGGATTCAAAAAATTGTTATTCTTTGTTTTGTAATATAATGTTTGGCCTAATATGTTCAAAATGACTTTTAGTATTTCAAGCTTAAATTTCTAAAAGTGTGTTTCAAAATCTAGAAACACCAAATTGGTGCTTATATTTTTAAGGGCAAAAAGATAATTTTTGAGCTTTTAAGAAGCTACTTTTAACTTTTAAATTACTTTCATCACATACCTTAGTTTAATGAGGCGCGCGCCATTTAGACACGAGGCGCCTTATTTTTTGGAACTTAATTTTATTTTCGAAATAAAGTTTTGGGCAACAATACCCTTTTTAGGAGTTTTCAAGCTGTCTAGCATCTAATAAATAAGTAAAATTTAAGAATAATGGCGAAAGAAAAGGCATATTTTCAGATTTAGACGTATAAATGAACCTCACTAAGTGAGGCTTATCTAAAAGGCGCACCTAAAGTGCACCGAGGCGTTTTGGATAGTGCCTCATCCAAGGAGCGCCTTAGGTGCACTCGAGGCGCGCCTTTTTAAACTAAGACACAAACTACACATGATAAAATTGGGAAAGGTCGCATATATCCGACATCACTTATCTGCAACTGGTATGAGCCTTTGAGGCATTGAGAATAATGATGATGTTTTAATAATCCTATCAGGGATTCACCTCCGCTACTCCTCCTCCACGCTGAAGGACATATAGTTGCACTTTACAAAGGATTAACAAGCTGCTACATCTTCCACATTATTTTCACATCACATTTTGATTGAACTCCTTATGATTCAATACGAATATTCTTTAAAAAAAACAAAGATTTAGTTCCAACAAAAATTGCTAGTGTCTAAAGATGGAGGTTTATGTTTGGATCTTGTGTTTGATCTTTTTTTTAAATAAAGTTTAAAATTAAATTTATTTGTGAAATAGGTTTCTGTTGAAACTGTTTATAAGAAATAGGTACATGCAGGATTTGTCTAAAACAAGCTGTTGCTTGCTCTCTCGCTGAATGATTTTACGACAAAACCGCTGACTGACTGAACAGCTTTATGCCATGCCAAAGTTTAGCTATAAAGAAATCAGTACGAGTCGGATAAAGTTGTTGAGTCACTCAACTGTTTTGTAGTAACTGCTGAGCGAGACACCAACTTTAGTCCTATGTTACTCAGACTCAATTAGAAGTACCCGACACGAGTGCGTATCCAAGTGTCGGACTCGGCTATTTTTTTTTTGAAAAATATGCATATTTTGGTCTAAAATGAGGTGTCCAAGTGTCCTACACATGTCCGAGTGTCGAGTGTCGGACACGAGTACGCAAGGAATTCCTACGTGAATCCATTTGGTTTAAAAAAACCCATTTCGTTTATTAATTTAATCTTTTATCATTATAAAAACAATCCTATTATCTTTTACCTGAATCCAAGTTCCCTCGTCACTCTTTTTATTACGGAGTATTATGTCAAAGGACTAAACAAACCACTAGTTTTAATGGCCAAATAATCTGGCTGCTGAAAATTTTACGCAGATTAATATTTCAGTGATGATGGAGATCTGAGACACGCTAATATAACATCTTCTCTTACCTTTCAGGTGGTTGCTAAACCAGGATCTTGCTCAACATATAAAAAATTCGAGGCAGAAATATATGTCCTTACTAAGGATGAGGGTGGACGTCATACTGCCTTTGTCACTAACTACATGCCTCAGTTTTATCTGAGAACTGCAGATGTGACAGGAAAAGTTCATTTGCCTGAGGATGTAAAGATGGTGTTACCCGGTGACAATGTCACTGCTACTTTCGAATTGCTCTCACCGGTTCCTCTTCAACCAGGTTTGTGTATCTCAATTCTCATCAGTACTTGAGTATAAACAGGCATTGATGTGGTATTTCTTTCGTCATTTTGTGGTCTGATCAGTTTCCACTTTTGTTGATTTATACTATGGTGTGGTGTCCTTAGTTCTACTGCTGTAAAGAAAGTTTAACGGTGGAAAATAGAAATGGGCTATACTTTGAAATGAAGTACGTAAGTCGAGACTTGTATCTGTTAAAATTTCTAGTTACTATGGCCTATAGGAACCTAAGATCACAGTTTTTTTGAATTTTCCAAACGGATCAAGCTGTGTGGCGAAAGGAAAGGCTTCCAAATCTCATAAAGATGTCGGTTTTTGTATGGAGCAGATGTTTTCAAAGTTAAACCTTAATTGAGCTAAGGATTAGAAAGTGTTTTCAATCCAGTTTTCATCTCAGGAACCCTCAAGTACAAATCAGTTGGCCTTTTGATACTTAAATATCAACTTCTCTAATACCTTTATGTGTCTCCTGTTGCACAATGAAACAAAAAAAATGACCAACTGCTACAACGAGGAATTAGAAAGGCATACTGGTATTATTTAGGTGACCTTGTTTATGTAGAGGCTTATGATTCGTTATTACTTTAGAAACTTGAGGCTACCATAACATCTTTGACTTGTATCCTGGTTTTCCATCAAAGCTTGATGCACGCTTTGGTTGATGCATCTTGCCTTTACAGCGTGCATTTATATTTAAACCTTTGTCCTAAAAGTGAAACATTTAATCAACTATTTCTGCTGATATTTCAATGCGAAACAAATCTATTTCTTTGATTATCTTGAAACACTCTTCTCACCATTGATCCAGGGCAAAGATTTGCTTTGAGGGAGGGAGGGAGGACAGTTGGTGCAGGTGTGGTTTCAAAAGTTATACCCGACAAGTAGAGCAACTGCAACAAGTTTTAGGTGGAATTCTACATCAAGATGCCGCGTTTTAGAAGATGAGTCGAGGGTATTTTTCTACTTTTGAATTGACAATGGAGAGTACGATTTAGGAATTGTTTCAAAGGAGAAAACTGTCATCAAGCAATATTTACTCCGTACCTTGTAGCTCACAGGAAATACTCGACTTTCAAGAGTTTCAACCTGCAAAATTGTCGAGTAAATAGTTTTGTTTTTGTGTGATGTAATCTACTTTGTAATTCCTCTCTTTACTTTCCTTTCTGTTGGTTAAATGCCTACGCGATCCCATTATTTCGAATAAAATGACATACAAGAACACGAGCTGTTCCTTGTTTGACTCTTTTAAGTTGTTATTTAGGTGCAGCTATAAGTTTTCTTTGGACTCCTATTTAATCACAATGGATAGGATCTGGATAGGGTCCTATAAGATCCAGATCCATATCCATATTGTATATGTTGGATCCAGATCCGCCCCATATCCGCAGGGTCCAAAATTTTCAGATCCATATCCAGATCCGTGGATCAGGGTAGGATCTGGGTCCCAAATGGATCTGATCGTTTTCAAAATATTTTATTACATTATTCATCTTTTAAATGTAATTTTTACTTTCAAATTACATAAAATGTATTAGAATGTTAAATAGGATTATAAGTATACATTATATCGACATTTAACATAATAAAGTAACTAATTACCGCGTAAGTTATTATTTGAATGAGGAAAAAGTTAATTTACAAATATTTAAATTGTATTATAAATTAAGAATGACCTATGAAATAAGTAAAATGACATATGCAAGTTGATTAAATTAGAAAACATCAGCATTATAAACTTTAGTTATCCTTATATAATTAAAATAAATTAAAAAATAAAAGATATGGATCCGTGGGTAGGGTCTGAATCTTAACAACAAGATCCATATCCAGATCCGCGTAAATTTTTTAAGATCTATATCCGACCCATATCCACTGGATCCATAAAAATGAGATCCATATCCGCTCCACCAGGGCCCGGATCCGCGGATCTGGATAGGGTCCCGGATACATTGTCATCTCTAGTTACGTTTGCTTATTGTATACCTTGTTGAAATTGAACTATAACGGATCATGTAGAGCTGATTACAATCTATTAATAAAAAAAATCCATTATATATTTATATAAGTAGTTTATAATAACTTCATATGCCCAACTCTTAATTTGAGTTAACGCAACATAAATTGAACATTATTAATCTTGACAGAATTTGAATGGTATTGAAATTAATAGGGCTTTTGTAGGCTAATTTACATTTTACTTTACTGCGTAATTAACATTTGTTTTATCCGTTAGCTTGAATTTGATCAAACATGTACGAAAGTTTGTCTAGTTAAACCAAAACCCGAGTTTAAATTTAAAATTTAATCTTGAAAGTTTGTCTTAAAAATTTAAAATCAGTACTTCTAGTATATTTTTTTTTTTTGATTAGGTAAGAAAGCGTACCCCTAATATGTTGGATCCAATATTTAAAGCCCAATGATGAAATTTTTTACTAGAGAAGTATAAACAAAATCAAATATAAAAATGGAAAACAAAAGGCGGGAAAGCATAGATAGAAAGTGGCGGGAAAATTCCTAATTTAATAAAAGCAATCCATAAATTCCCAAACTCTCTCCTTGTTATTCATAAAATCAACTTTGAAACCCTAAATCCCTTTCTCTCTCTAGTAAAAAAAACGAAGATGTACTCCAGCCAATACGACGTCGGATTCACCTCCTCCCAACTCTCTCAACCCGACACCGCCTCCGCTTCTCCTGCTAAAGTACGCCCTTTCTTCATTTCCTCTCTTTTTTTGTTTGATCATTATTTAACGTTGTTCGACAAAGTAATTGAGTAAAATGTGAGAAATTGTGTTATTTTGTGATGAATTTGTTTGTTTGGGGAGCAGAGTAAAGATGCACAAGGAATCGTGCCGGTGACCGTGAAGCAGATTAGTCAAGCTTCTCCATCTTCATCTGATGACAAATCCAGTTTCATAATCGATGGCGCTCCCATTACTAATGTATGACTTGCTTAGTTTGATATTATTAATTGATTAACAAAAAGTGTGATTTCTTGCTGAATAATTTGATTTTGATACGTTGTGGTGTAGTAGGAAGAAAGGCGTATTGGTATTAATTGCTGAAATCATCTTATATTTGTCTTAGCATTTGATTGAGCTACAGAATTGGTTTAGGTCATTTTTGCTCCGGTTGTGTTCGGATAAAATTTGGTCGTGTTTGTTCGTATTAGGTTTTGGTGTGTTTCGTGTGTGTTGGTTTTTGAGTTACTTAGGGAATGGTTCAGTCTGGATTTCTGGTTAGATTTGGGTACATTTGTTCGGGTATAGCCGTAGAGTAGACTAGATCACTTTCGTGTCCCATCTTATTTCCCACTACCTTTACCTACTAACACATAATCATCATATGATATTTACACAATTATTTTTAATGCTTAATTCTTATGTGGTAAACAAAAAAAGTAATGAGACACAAGATGGTGCACGAAAATGTTAAGGAATCAAAAGATATTATTGACTAAAAACACAATCTCCTACAACCAAGGAAAGTCTAACTACTATTACTCCTAATTGATACTATTTACGCATAAATTGATTGTACATATCAATTAGCTTTATTCCTACTGCTTTTACATATATTGTGTATATATTCTAGGTCTAATTCTAGAACTAGCTTTACCTATATAAACTCTTGTATCCCTGTATATTTAGCATCAATAATCAATACAATATTCATCCTGTTATACATATATCTTTACATGGTATCAACGCCTTCGATCCGACGCTAAGCATTACTCGATCATGGCTAACCACGCCCTCATCTTACCCAACGTCGCTGAACCCGCTGCTCCAATTATCTTTGTCAACCTATCTCAATGCAAAACACTCACCACCACAAACTATGCTCAATGGTCATTCCAAATTCAATCCTTCCTTGAAGGCTTAGAACTCTCACTTTCTCGATGGTACACATCCCTGCCCAGCCAAAACTACCATTGTCAACAACCAATCCGTCCCTAACCCTGCATATTCGACTTGGACAAGGCAGGATCGTCTACTCCTAGCCTCCCTTGTCGGCACTCTTGACGGCACCATAGCCCCTCTCGTCACCCAAATCACGTCTGCTCACGCAGCCTGGACTACCCTCTCCTCCACCTTTGCCAACCCCTCTCGGGGACACATCCTACAAATCAAAACCCGTCTCGAATCCATCACCAAAACTGCCTCCCCTTCACCTAGTGAACCCACTCCTTCCTCTTCACCTACTCGTAGGCTCCCTCTCCTACTTACTAGGGGTAGAAGTCACTCCTAATAGCAAAGGCATTTTACTCTCACAAACCAAATACGTCCACGATATCCTACAAAAACATAACATGCTCGATTGTAAACCATCAACCACTCCTATGCTATCTTACCCACCCCTCACACTTGCAAATGATACTTCGTCCTGCGATGTCACAACCTACCGTTCCACCGTTGGCAGCCTACAATATCTTTCACTCACCCGACCGGACTTATCCTTTGCCATCAACAAATTGGCCCAATTCATGCAACACCCACAACCTGCCCACTGGATTGCTCTACGCAGGCTACTACGGTATCTCCATGGAACAATGCACATTGGTCTTCACTTACATCATAACAACCCTCTTCAACTCCATGCTTTTAGTGACGCAGACTGGGCCGGAGACAAAGACAATTACCTCTCCACCTCCGGCTACCTAGTCTACCTTGGCAAAAACCCCATTGCTTGGTCCTCGAAAAAGCAAAAGACTATCGCTCGCTCCTCCACAGAAGCCGAATTCCGCGCCGTCGCTGACACCACATCTGAAGTCCTATGGGTCAAGTCTCTCCTGTTTGAACTCGGTCTCCACTTTACTTCTCCGCCAGCAATTTACTGTGACAACTTAAGTGCTACTCACTATTCCGCCAACCCCGTTTTCCATTCCCGCATGAAACATGTAGCTCTCGCTTTTCACTTTGTGCGTGAACAGGTTTAAGCCGGCTCTCTCCGCGTTGCTCATATCAGTGGTGATGACCAATTAGCGGATGCACTGACCAAACCTCTGCCACGTCCCCGGTTCGAAGCTCTCATATCCAAGATCGGCCTTGTCGATGGACAGTCCGTCTTGCGGGGGAATGTTAAGGAATCAAAAAATATTATTGACTAAAAACACAATCTCCTACAACCAAGGAAAGTCTAATTACTATTACTCCTAATTGATACTATTTACGCATAAATTGATTGTACATATCAATTAGCTTTATTCCTACTGCTTTTACATATATTGTGTATATATTCTAGGTCTAATTCTAGAACTAGCTTTACCTATATAAACTCTTGTATCCCTGTATATTTAGCATCAATAATCAATACAATATTCATCCTGTTATACATATATCTTTACAGAAAATGGGACAGATAATTCGGACTCGCCTTAGAATTGGTGGTTATTAGTTTGGCCAGTTCTAGGATTCGCCTTAGACTAGTTTTCAAGTTTTGATTTGATTGTTTGATCGAAGATGGTTGTGAAAGTGCAGAAAATGAAAATAAGGAAGCATGTCGACTGTTGAATTAGTTTGGCTTGAGGATATGTTGCCTGTAGATTGGATGTTTCTTTTGTTGATTTAACGTATTTTGTTTATTTGGAGGATTACAAAGTATTTCCTGATTTATTTTGTGTTGATTTTAGGTCAAATTAGTGGGAATAGTAGCTGATATGATGCAAAAAGTTACTGATGTTTCGTTCGTCCTTGATGATGGAACTGGGTGCATTGGCTGCAAAAGATGGTAACTTTCTTCTTACTCTCTTTGAATTTTTAGACCATTTGCTTACTCTTATGCATAATTGGACACGGTCACACAGCCAAACATCATTTTTTGTTGGAATTTCTGATTTTTTTTGTTTTTATTCATTATATGATTATATGATATATGATATACTTCGTATCATTTTGCATGATACATGGTTAGTCTTTTATGATACACGCGTTCAATCATTTTGCATCTTGTTAGTCTTTTATACCATTCATTTATCTACTATATGCAAGCAAAAGTCTACTCTCGCCAATCCATTTTATTCTTGTAGGAAATACAGAAAATGTGGGGTCGTGAGTATTATGTCCATGAATGAGCATGACCCTTTGTTGAATGTGATGAGAGAGGGTGGTGGGTGTATAATTGTAACATTCACAATTTTTTAGAAGAGAAATGTATATTATTAGTCAAAATTGCAAAAAATGGTATACGTATGCAGTTCAATGGAGTGGAAGGAGTATTCATTTTTGGTTTGTTTATCTCAGGCTTAACGAGGCATTTGATCGAAAGCAAATGGAGGCCATAGAGTATGTTTTCAACTTGTCTTTGTATATAAAGTTATTTTTATGGTGTCTGAGATTCACCCCATGAGTTTTGCTTGAACAGGAATGGCATGCATGTTCTGCTCATTGGTCACTTGAAGAATGTGAAAGGCAACACTGAAGTGGTTGCATTTAATGTGAGGTATGGCTTAGTACCTATTTCTGTGGTATTGTTGCCATCACATATCACATATGTAACAAGTAACATGTTTTTAGGGTCTAATGCGTCTATTAATGAAGGAGTTGCCGTTTTAAGTCCTTGGAAATACTATTATATGGATATTATATATCAATATGATACCCCAAGGTGTCTAGGTGTATGAGTGTGCATGTGTATAGCCGTATATGGCTATAGGCAACACATTGAATTAGAGCATGTAGTAATTTTATTTCTCTCAATGTTGTGTTATTCTGCGGTGGTTTTTGTTTCCTATCTTCCCTTTGGGACACCTTGGATGCCAGTTTATCAGTGGCTCGGAAGCAAATATCATAATCATTTGTAGTCTATTTAAAATTACAGGAAAATCGTAGTGTTTTTCAGTAATACTATTCTTGTGTATCCACAGTTCCATGCGAGTTAAATAATCTATTTCAGAATCACAGCAACATACCTGCTATTGAGCCTTTTTTTATTGTTAAAGATCTACCAGTCAAATGTTGAGTGTTCCTTTTCTGATGGCCTGATACTCTAACAAGACATGTAAGTCCATTGTTGGGACATTGTGCTCCTGTAACAGTGAGGAGGAAACAAAATGTTTCTAGGCTTCTGCGATGTCTTAGCAATAAGTTATCTTTCAGAGTCGTTCTGTCTTGTCCGATCAAAAGAATGAGGCAAAATCCTTCTCGGACTTGCCTACTGTTTCAATTGTAACCAACATGGAGTAATGTTTTTCATAAATAATAAATTTTATTTTGTGTTACTGATAAGACTTAAAGTTTTGTTTATGGTGTGTCAGGCCTGTAAGTAACTTCGATGAGGTTACTCTTCATAACGTAGAGTGCATTCACCAGCATATGCTAAACAAGAAGTCCCAGGTATGTATTGCTTTTGGTTTCAGATCGGTGTATAACATTTAAATTAGGAGAGTACTAAATATGGAATATATTGTTTCTTCTCTAAGCAGAAAGGTGATCCTCTGGCTCCGAGTCAGATATCGGATTCATCTCAGAGCACCCCAATCAAAACTGAATCTAATGGTTTTCACTTGTCGTCTCCAGCCAATCAAGTAATACTTTGAGACACTATATATCCTGCCTCTAGCCCTCGATATCTTCTGTACAGAGTGTCACATTTTTCATTTATGCTGTTTTAATTGACACGTTCTCGCAATGCAGTTCTCTGTGCAAATGAGTGTTGATGGGCTTAAGGACATTGATCAGAGGGTTATAGAATATTTACAGCAGTCATCAAGCCTGTAAGTTGTCGAATCACTTGTATAACTGACAATTTCATATCCAAACTGCAGTAGAATATTTAATTTTTTATCAACTTTTGTGTAAATTTTTGTAAAATCCATTAAATCTTTTTTGTTCCATCCTAGATCTCGTTCATTTTTGTTATAGAAATTGGCATGAAACTAACTTTAAACTATTCAGTGATGGACTGATGGACTCAAAGTTTGTTTATGGTGTATATTGGTGAAAATTTAAAGTAGCTGTTTTTTTTATATAAATCATGAATCTAGATATGTTTAACACACAAGTTAGGCAAAATACAAGAACAAAAAATACTCCTCCAATAGCACTGAAAATTCTGCTGAAAACTGCTTTCAGGGCTCAAGAGAGAGGTGTACACAGGGATGACATTGCTCGCCATCTGAAGCTTCCCGTAGAGAAGATTATGTAATCCCTTTTCCCTACCTTACTCTTTTCCCTCCTTAAAAGCTTAAACATTCTTGACAACCATGGTACTTCAATTGGTTGTCTGATTGTCTCATCTCAAGTTTTCATTTAATTTTGACACTTCACTTAGTTGCATGTGTGTTGTGTCATACACTCAGAATGACATTTTACTTACACCACGAACACGAAATCTGTTCCTAAAGTAACCGTGTCTGATACATGCTGCCACGAAGGCGCAGACCTGAGCAACTTAGTGCAACATTATGAATTTATGACAACTTATTTTTTCTCCTTTCTGACAGGCAATCTATTACATGTCTTGAAGAGGAAGGCTTGATATATTCTACAATTGATGAATTTCACTTCAAGTCGATCGCTGTTTAATCTACCTGTTTTTAAGTGCATTAGGGAATTCTACCCAAATTATCTGCTCTAAAACTATGTGTCATCGGAGTTGTCAGGTATATTAGTTGTCGTCAGTTGTAGTTTATTATCAGCAATTTCGCATAGCCATATATATTCAAAGTTTAAGAAAGTGCAGCTGATGTAAATTTTGGTTTTTCAATCTAACTGCTGCACATATTTATTAAAAAATCTATAGATGTGGTTATTGCTGTCACGTACTACAACATCTGTAGTTTCTGAACTCTCTTTTGTGTGCTAAACTTAAATTTGTACTTGTAGTTCATTATGAATGTTTACAGTATTCTTATTCTTAACATTTAATCTGATTGCACTTTGCCTAACAGTGGTTTATAAAGGGAGTTGTTCTACTTACCTGTTTTGCGACAAACTTTTGGAAAGTCGTCTTACACAAGTATTTTATTATGACGCAGGGAAATTTCCATTTTTAATGTGTTGATGTAGTAAAAGTATTTACATGGAAAGAGTTTACTCATTAACCTGTTTTTTAGTACTGATTAGAAATACTGTTGACTTTTAATAGGGAATAAATTGGTTCACCACTAGAAAAGAAAAAGGAGATATTTTGATGTTTCAGGCTGTGATCACATACTGTATTCAAATGGCCACAGGCCACAACAATGAAAAGTCTAACAATTAGAAGTATAATTAGGACAAGCAATGGACTTGTCAAAGGATGATCCAAATCCTGCTGTGAGAAATGGATGCCCAAGATGTCGATTTTCTTTTAGGGACGTTGGCGTCCCATGAGATATACTCCCTCCTATTCAGAGCAATATTCCCCCTTCCCATTTGGCACAAATTTTAAGATTTTGAATTAAATAAGCAAAAGTAATGTAGTGGGGGTAAGGTGATCGGAGAGATGAAATATATTGTGGGGTATTATTGTGGAGTGAAGTGATTAAAATAATTATTGTTGTGGGGTAAGGTGATTAAAATAAGCTAAAGTATGAGTATTGTGGGGTATTGTAGTGGGGTAATGTGATTAAAATAAGTATAAAAGTTTACCAAAAAAGTAAAAGGGGAAGGTATTGAAAGATGGTTGTCGCCAATTGGGTTTGAGTTCTGCTAGTGAGTTAGTGACGTTATTTTTATGGCTCTCGTTATGCCAAATACAAAAAAAAAGACTTTTGTTATAATTGCCGGATAATAAAATCAGAATGTTGTTTAGCGACATTGTTGGAGTTAAATGTCCACTTTATAGTTGTTAACCTTGCGTACGCTGAAACTCAATCTATGCCTTGTACTTCATCCGTTGCATAGAATAGTTTACGTATTCCATTTTAGATCGTTCCACTTAATTCTTTACGTTTCTTTTTATGAACATAAATAATTATGTTAAATTACCATACTATCCTTGTAAAAGTAGGTACCCCACTTGTTTTCACTCATTCTTAATACAACAAACAAAAGCAACTTATAAGAGGGGCAATTTGGTAAACTAGCATATGTAAAAGTAGGTACAATATTTGTGCAAAAAGCAAACGTAAACTATTCTATGGAACGGAGGAAGTATTGTTTACACACTTAAGTATGAGTGCACACGACATATAACAACCTTATTTCAAATAATATATTTTACCGGCAATTGTTTATTTTCTCTAGGTCTTATCCATTCCAAGGTTAGGCTATACCACCAGTCTTATTGAGGACTTTAAGTGGTCTTTACAGACCGCAACCAACAGAGTTATATTTTAACTCAATGTGAATGGAGCACCGAAAGCATTTTTAAAATAATGTCGAAAAAATAAGTATTTGTCGTTTAGGGTTGGGTTCAAAACTATTTATCAAAATGGTGTCCATGTAGGCTCGGATTTTCAAGACCTGAAAATGGAACAAACACGCCATTGGGAATGACGTGTCTTTGTAAGAAAACCCGCCATTCCCAATGGCGTGTTTACTTTTAGTCAATTTTTCTAAGTTTCCATATTCCTACTCACTAGAGACACGTCATTGCCAATGGCGTGTCTCTAACGTGTTTTTGGTTTGCGAAATCCGATCCTACGTGGACACCATTTTGATAAATATTTTTAAACCCGATCCAAAACGACAAATACTTATTTTTTGAACATTATTTTAAAAATGTTTTCATGGAGCACCTGACTTCATGACCAAAGAATGAACTCTTAATTAAAATATTTCACAAATAATAATAAAATGGTAAATAAATGAAATGATATAATCTTATTATACTCGTGTTATGAACATTAATATTGGAATTGAATTTGGATGAGTAAATGGTCTTTATATTAAACGGGATACAATTTCAATTGTTGATATTGACATCCTCACCACAAAGAGAGACACGAATAACTGAAAAGGCACATAATATTTGTGGCAATTGTTGTATGTATAAACTGATACTCGTATTATTGTTTTTTCTAAGAAGCGGTCATAGTCGTGGAACAAATAATGTGGTAAAGTTCACGTGAAAATCCATTACTGTAGTATGTAGGAACACCTTTCTTCAGAACTTGGATAATAAAGGCCATTTATGTCTTCTCCTTCTATGAAAGTCGTCCACTCAACGAATTTAGTACTCCCTCCATCTCAGTCAATTATTATCAGGGAATTATTTGTGGTTATACTTATGAATAATAAGTAGACAATAATCATATTAGAGGGGTTAAATTACTCATATAAAACCTTCCTATTATAGAAAGGACAATAATTGACTGAGATACCCAAAAAAGTAATAGGATAACAATTGACGTGGATGGAGGGAGTAACTCATACTTGTTAACTTGCCTAACTTGCACATAAGAATCTGGTGATTTAGAATCCGAACTTTGTACTAAAATTTTCGAGATTTCTTTTAAAAAATGTGAGCTATATTATAGAGTTGAAAACATTAAAAAGAAAAAACTTTTAAAAAGCTCAAAAAAAGTACACATAAGCTCGGATAAATGTATAATATTTATACAATGTTCATTATACAACTGGAGGTATAGTAGTATTTACCATACTTCTATAGTATTCCCGTTGTCTCACTTTGTTACTTTCAAAATTCAAAATGATTTGATTAATGTTTTGTATTTCATATTGGTACTAGCTACACTTTTTATTTGTAAAACCAACAATGTGACTTAGTTTAGGTCATTATATGTGAAGTGAGATTGGGTGTATGATTAAAGGGATTCTCACACCTACCTTCATCATTACTCAAAATCTATGATTTCGAGGTAACGATTTACTTGGTCACGAGTGTCATTCTAATTTAAGTGATTAGGAACGAGTGTCATCCTTACTCAAAATCCAACAAGTTTGTTTTGTCCTCCTTTGGTTAAGAGGGTAAAGTGGATTCGAATGATTCTAAATTATCACAAAATTTGGTGGCAATTCCAATTGTCTTGATCCGATTCATAAATCTCACAGTGAGTCAAAAGCATTAAAAATTAAGTGACGAGCCGGCATGGCGTGTCCACACTTTGGCCGCAGCACAAGAGATTAATAAATGTAATGAGCCTATAAATTATTCTGAGGTTACTTCTGATGCATATTCTTCAAAACGGGCTGGAGCGACGTGCGAAGAAATTGATAGTTTTTCGCATAATTGAAACTTGAATCTAGTGAAGTTACTAGAGAATAAGAGAGTTATAAGTTGTGATTGGCTATTTCAGAGAAATGGAGGTATCCCCCAAGGTTAAAAATTCTATTTTATAAAGTAAGATTCTTTGTATGAGGTTTTGATTAACATGAAGGTATTGATTTCAATGACGTATTTAATTTCCCTCGGTTGTTAGCCATACCTTAATTCGGGTATTACTTGCTCTATTTGTTTTGCATGATTTGAAGTTGAAACAGTTATATGTGAAATTTACATTTCTTCATGGCACTCTTGAAGAAGAAATATATATCCATACTAGAGGGTTTCATAGTTTCTGCAAAATAAAGAGGGCCATGTTTGTTGTTTGAAAAGTTCTTTTTTTTTTTTTTTTATCTAAAGCATTCTCCGAAACAATGGTGTAACAAGTTGGTCTCTTTCATGGTTGGACACAGTCACATTGTTACTCAAGAAGTAGTTAGAATAATTGTGTTTATGTTCAGAAGACATCTGATCCGGCCATTCATATAATTGTTACTTTATGTCGACAACAGGTGAATTGTTGCAAGAGATAAGTCACTTTTTAGCGAGCTAAATGACCAATTGATCGAGCGGTGAATTTGATGTGAATTTGATCGTCGGGAAAAGAAACTAATACTGTCACAAAAGAAATATATTTTGAAGTGCTCAATAAGTTCAATATGTAAGATAGTAAACCTGTCAATACTCTTATTGCTACCCACTTTAAATTGTTATTTGAACAATGTCCTCTGAGAGATTATCAAAAAAAGCGAATGTCACTTGTTTATTTTCAAATGTCGTTAGGAGTCTTGTGTATGCGATGGTGAGAATTCGGCATGATCGGGTGTCACACGTTTATTTTCCTAACGCAATTGAATTGGGAGTCTTATGTATGTCATGATGTGAAATCTTTGTGATATGGCCTATACTATTAGTGTAGCTAGCAGATTTATGCACACTCGTCCACACAAAGAAAAAAAGTTGTGAAATAAATTCTTCGTAATCTGGAGGGTTCTTCTCATACTGGTTGGATTGTGCATAAATCTAAATTTATGATATTGGGTGGTTGTGGATAAATTTTCTGGTACTGGGAGGATTATGCATAAAACATTCTTGATTTTCACATTGTTGGAGAAGGGGGCTCCTCCGCCTATTACCAATTGGTTTTGGGATGGTGTTTGTCAAGTGGTCGCCCCTCCTCCGTTCGGATATGGCCTGAACCCATTTGTATGAATTCGAACAAGTACTCTTTAAATCATAATTTGGCTCTTGCCGGTCAAAGAAGGGTTTTCTAAGGTAAAAATTAGGGGCGTGCTTTTCCACATACGAATTTTACTCTTTCACATACGCCTTTTATTACCCTCGTTCTTTTGTTTCATTCTCTCCCAATGATTTTTTTCTCCCTAACTTCATCTCCGTTCAAAACTTCCGGTCATTACCATTGCCGACCGACATCGACAATTATTATATAAATCCGTAGAAAAGAACAAGCTAATCATGATTTGAAAAAAAAGATCAGGAAAGAAAAAAAAACAACGCAAACACCACTTTACGCACCAACAAGACAACACGAGTATCGTCCACCCTACCACCACTAGACCTCCAGAATCCAGTTAAACACCTGACCACCTTAAGCCACCGTCCCATCCTCCACACCAAAACTACCACACGCACCACCCTCAACACCATCGTGCACCACCAACACAACAAACACAAGCATCAACCTCACGCATCACCCTTAGACACCAGCCTCACACACCACCCCCGCCTTAAGCGCCGCACACCATCAACAAGCGCCGTCAAATCCCCCAAACCATGATGCCTTTATAAATAGAACATGATGAACAAGTAAACAATTAATTTCACTAATTAACAAAGCCCTAATAATTTCATCAAAAGATTAATTATTGCTAAACATTAATATTACTTCACTAATTGGAGAATAATTCCATTATTCAAGTTTACAGAAACAATAAAATTCTAGCTTAGAGAAAAAAGTATGCATAAGGGTTAACTTGATTAGGTTTATGAAAAAGGGTATGGCAAGGAGAGTTTTTGAAAAAGTGTGCGTGAAAGAGAAATAAAGGTCCGTATGAGAAAAAGTAATTCCGAAAATTTATGTTTATTTTAGGTGGTTATCTTATTTCTCTTAAACTTTTAGTAGAATTTATTCACATCCGTACTCTACACCTCAAGATGAATTTAGTTGAATCAATTTGATTCATAATGTTCAATGTTTATTTGGATACCAATTCTAAATTTGTCATTTCAATTAATCTTAATTCGGTGATTTTGATACATTTGTCCGATGTCTAATCCCCTGTCTACTAAAAAAATAGGTGTACTCGCAAATTTTTCTTCCAAAAAGCATTTTTTTTTATTGTGAACCAAAAAATTAATGCTGAAAGTTAATTTAAAAGAATTGAGTAATAATGTGCTGAAATGTATTTTTTTTAAAAAATATTTTTTTATAACACAAAGCTAATGATTCCAATTTATAAATTCAAATTCATACCATGTGCGGAGTTTTCCGCTTTGTGATTTTGTGAGATATTGGGGGCTGTCAGGATTTGAACCCGTGACCTTTAGTCACACTGAGCTGGCTCTGATACCATGATAGAAAGAACCATCTCAACCAAAACCTTAAGGTGATGGTTGAAATCTAACTATTATATTTATATCCTACTAGGAATTTGTGAATTCAAAATGTGTTGCAAAATCTAATCGTTTTCTTACGCTAATTCAAATCAGTAAGTTTCACTTGCAACGGGCGTCGCAAGTTTAAGACGAGTCAAAGCTCATCACAAAAAGTATGGATCACTCCACTTATTCTCGCCACTTACTCTTTATAAAAAAGACTAAATGCAACTTAAATTTGCGACAGAGGACTCGTCATATAAAAATTTGAGAATTCAAATAACGTTACATGGATGTAGAATTGTAGATTCATGTTGTCATGTCACATAAGATAAACGTATGGGTGCCGAAATGCATCCACGTGAAGATGCATTGGTATTGTGTAGTGGACCTTGCCATTATTAAAGTGCCCGACAATTAAAAATCAAGAATTTTAGAACAATGAAGAGTATATATATATATATCACAAATTCTCGTTTCAGACGGAACGACCCATCTTATTGCTTTAGACGGGTCAAGCTCTCTCACAAAAAGAGCAAGTGGGCAAGTGCGGGATAATGGATAATCCCTCCACTTGCCCCACTTGCTCTTTTATGAAAGGAATTAACCTGTGTAAAGTAATAAGATGAATCACCTCATCTCAATGAAGATAATATTTAAGGTTTTTTATTTGGTCTGCCCATATGTTCCCACGAGTTTTGGAGCAAATCTTGACTTGGGATGGTTTTTGTAACAACCAATCATATACTTCTCCACACATTCCACTTTTACTTATCTGGCTGCTACCAATTTGACGTGGCTATTGGATTGCTAATCCTCCTCTCTAATTTTTCACAAAGAAATTAATCTTCCTTTCTTCTGGTGAACGATCCAGATTAAATTTTGTGACGATAAATTTAATTGTTTTAATTGTATCATGAAAGTAATGTTTTAATGGATGGAAAGAGAAAATATATCAAAATATAATGTATTAGAGAGAAAATGTAGAAAAAGAAATGGAGAAAATTCGAATTGATTACAAGGTACGGTTGGTGTTTGAGTAAGAGCATGATTACTTGAAGAATTGATTAAGTATATTGTTAGAATATTCAAACGGGTCGGGCCACACCCAAACGGAGGAGAGAGACGGAGCACTTTAGTACTTTACGACACAAGGGAGGTTGTGGCCCGATCCGTTTGAATATTCTAACATGGTATCATAGCCCAAAGTTTCGTCTTGAGTTTCGAATTTAAACTGGGCCCAAATTATGCCATCGGTGGAGGGTCTCTTTGAGGATTCGTTAATTCCCACGCCGGTGCGCTACCGTGGATTTGCCCTGGGTTTCGACCTCACATGTGAGGGGGTGTTGGAATAAAACTCACATGTGAGTTGTCCCACATTGTTGGAGAAAGAGAGAAGGTACCACTTTATAATCAGGGGGCTACTCCTCCTATTGCCAATTGATTTTAGGATGAAACCTTCCTTATGTTGTAAAGTAGCCCGTCCCGACCCGTTTGAATATTCTAACATATCTAGAAAGAGGAAGATCGAGAGAGAATTTGTGATCGAGAGAGAAAGAATTGTATATTGTAATATTTCACTCAATGCAATGACATATAAGATCATGCTTATATATATATACTAAGCCTTACAAACCTTATAACCGATACTTATTAAGCTATAACGAACTCCTAACTGATTCCTTAACTAACTATAGCAGGATATCCTCTAACTAAGGTACTTAGCAGTTCGTTTGGAAATAGGTCTTGGAAAGAGGCAAAGCATGGGCAATGTCTTCTAATATCTAAAAATGTTAAATAAATACATCCTATATTCCTATTCGTGCAAAAAACCGGTATTTCATTAGGTTATATAAAAGCTTTTTTCGTACTTCTTTATATGTTTATTTTATCTACGTCAGTGCATCATTGTCGAAAAGAAAACTCTTTTATTATTGGACATAAATGGTTTAAATAACTTTTTGATTTAATGGGTATTTTAAAATGAGCTTACTTATCTTATCTTATTGTCCATGCGCCTTTTTATGAGAAAATTAATTTTTACTCCGTATTATTCATACCTGTTGGTTTACGTTGGTACCATTTTATTTTATACTCCGTACTTGTCAAATATGGTCACAATAAATTTACTTTGAGACTTTCTTTTAGAAGAATTACCCTATAAAATAATGCTTCACTTAATGTTTCCAACTATTGCTAGCTAGTAGTTCCAAAAATAAAATAATTTAACTTATCCTATGAAAAAATGATATATGATGAAATTTACAAAGTCAGTAAAAAGTGTTCAAAACAAAACAATAGATTTGTGTGAACCTCACATACTAGCACACAATTTTCTTATTCCTTTAGTTCCGATCACTTGTTTACCTTTTTATTATTTATGAAAACTATTTTGTTATTTTTGAAAGATATTTTAATTAAAAGTAAATAAATAAATAAATAAAGTGGAGAAAATCACGTATTAAAGCATAAAACCCGCATGCACATATTCTAAAAGTGAGAGAATAAGAGTTAGCTCAAGTGCTAAAATCTCTCTTACTCCAATCAACCATGAAGTTGAGGGTTCGATTCTCACCTGGCCCAAATCCGCACATTATTAGCCTCATTTGAAAAAAAAACACATTCTAAAATTCAGAAATGGCATCAGAGATTCACAGGCCGAGTTAGGTTCATGCATGAACCACCAGCCCCGACCCTATCTTACCCTACCCTACCGATGCTAATTGTCGGTTCATGGCCTGGGTTTCTTGGGCCGGACAATTGCTAGGTCAATTAGGGTTTGGTCTGGCCTCGCTCCGCAGGCCGTAAACTCTGAGTAAAAAAAACCTAAAACTGCTTAAATGATCAAATCCCGACTACGTTCAAATTGAGAATAAAACAGGCCTTTCACTCCGGTAGATACTGGCTCGGTATGTTAGAGACGGCCGAATCCCGACTACGTTCAATTGATTAACCTCATGGTTTATTGCTCATGCATAAGATCAGAAGCACCTTCAAATCTTTTGAAACAAAGTATAGAGTAGTTCATATAACGTTCTACGATGATTGGCAGCCTAAATTAACACTAACCAACCACATGATGCGTAGTTAATTACGCGCCTTCGTCAAGAGTCTCAAGACAAGGAATCAATCCTTTTTATCTATCATTCATATACGGAGTATTAAACATTTATTTATACTAGATAACCGAATATTAATTTTAGGTGGACAACTACGATATAATATGAGTAAATATAATAATACACTATGTTTTCTTTTCTACTTTTAGAAAAGATGTTATATACTTAATTACTTTTACAAGAAGAAGTAGAATTTTAAAAAAGTTTTATTCATCATAAAATATATTATACCCCATTAGGTTTTAAAACTTAATATATCAACTTTTTTTCTGACGTGTGTCCTTAGGGCACACGTTAATAAGCTAAATAGGGAAGGATTTACAAGATATCCTCATTAATTATGGTAATAATAACTTTATACTTGCATTTTTGATGAGATTATCTTGTAAATCTTTCCCGATATATCAATTCCCAAACCTAGTACTCCGTATATAAATCAATTATTAGTGGATGGTCATATAATTTTCTGAGAGAATTTTTTGTGAAACTTATAGTATGCCAACCTAAAACTAACTCCAGATTATGTTATCAATTAAATACGGAGTATTATGTACGTTTACTATTCAAATTTATACCCTAACTTTATAACGAATGAATAATGATTGGAAGACATAATAATAAAACATATAATTAAGAAGATGAGTTAATTAGAATCACAAATATTGAGGAAATCAATTATGAGGTATGTGAAACATTGTACAAGAAACATTGCGATCACATCTACAAACCCTTACATTTGAGAAGCTAAAATTTGATATGGAGTTTACAACTCTACTATATCATGTTTTAGCTTCTTTAAATCATAACATATAAGATTAAAATAAAAAAAATAAAAAAGACAACTTGGGAAAGAAAAAAAAAAAAGTAAAAACAAGCAATCTCACACAAACTTACGGAAACCCTAATAGATAAGCAATGGATAGATAAGAGTATGCATGTAACTCATGCGTACTCTACGTATAGTAATCTACATGTCGCGAACTTGGAAGACATTAGGGTTCTTGACGACAATGTCGTACATGTAGATGGAGCTAAACCTAGAGAAGTCTCTAGGAAGTGAAATCAAGTCGATGGATGACCTCTTATGAAATTGATTAAGTTCAGGATCACCACCAAAGTAGGTTTCCCAACCCAAATCCCTAAGGATTTGTTCTAACAATCGATACGAAGTGATTACTTGTCCACTAGGTAAGTGTACAAGTACTTTCTTTCGCATTCTTGGTTGATCACTCGTTCCACCTTGGTGATCTGCTTGCGGGTTTTCCACAAGCTGGATCACGCCATTATTTTTGAATACCCATACCCCGGACATTTTTATTTGATTTTCGGAGTTTGAATTGAACAATTGCTTGGAATATAAGGGAAATGATATTAAGGATGATGGTTGAATGTTGAAGAAATGAATGAAATAAGGTGTATATATTAGGAAAGTGAGGAATGTAAAACAAAGAAGAAATACTCTTATGATAGGGTTGTTAAACTTTGGCATAATGGAATCTAGATATTGTGGGTTTAAAAGTTGGTTTCTTTCTTCCTATAATGTGATGGCGTGATGCCCTGGTGGTTATGATTTAGAGTACACGTGGGAGCATATTTTAGAGGAATTTTGATGATTATTTATTGTGTTAATTGAGGAATCTAAAAAGTAGAAAAAAAGAAAGAAAAAAAAAGACTATATATATATATATACACTTAATATTAGAGAAGAAAAATATCCAATGAAGAAAAAAAAAGAAAAGAAAAGTAGTGACCACATTGATCATGCATATGCCATGTGAATGAAGTGTGGGATGATGATTGATAATCATATAGAATGTGCCAAAAAGTTAGTTTATGAAATTTAGCCCAACAATGATTTTATGGTTTAGAATGGTTAATTAAATGGAGGGAATATGAAGTTGAGTTGTGTTGATGTCGATCAACATACAACTTGTTATCTGATAATTCCATAAAGTTATTTCATGTCTCTTGTGTGTTATTGTGGTTGATGTTAAGTGACTATCATTTGACTGTCCTAGCTAGAAAGGTATCGGTATCATTATATGTCACGAGTATATGATTATTTATGATTTTGATTTTGGTAGGCTTCTAGTTTACGGATTTTTTCTAATATATTACATACATTAGGAAATTATTTAATTTAGAGAATAAAATTAAAATTAAAAAGTGTAGTTATGACTTTTAAAGTTGGAGTCCAATAAGTTGGGAGAAAAGGAATTCTTTATTTTGTAACAGTCGGTAGTTGCGGGGCGGGAATAGTGAAATTATAAATTTAAGCAACGAGATTAGTGAGAGTATAACAACGGTAGCAGCGAGATAGTGACATAACAATATTAATGACGTGAGTAGTAAAAAGTAACATAAATAGTAGTAAGAGTGGTGAATATATCTCATAATTTGATTGATAAACTTTTGTTCATCGCACTTTTTCAAAATACGTACTCATCACCCTTTCCTTCATCAAACTTTACACCACCGACAACTCTTATTCTGAGCGTATGGATCCTTCTCCACTCTCTCATATCACCTATTTCTTTATTCCCAGGGAGGACGAAATTTGTCTTGCCCTCTTGTCCCTTGGGTCGAATAAAGCCCTGCACTACTACAATTTAACGCTTCGAGAACGCCGCTTCAAGAACGGTTAATAGCGGAACCGGTCTCTTTTTTATTTTTCGTATGGGCGCGCATATACGATTTCATTAGAGAACGGTTCTTTATTTGAACCGTGCTCGTACATTAACAAAGAGAACGGTTAGGTTTGACCAACCGTCTTAATATGTAAAAGAGACCGGTTAATATCTAAAACCATTCTCTTTAAAAAAACAAAGAGAACGGTCTCTTTAACCGACCGTTCTCTTATAAATTTCTAAAGACTATACTCGAGAGTCAAGAGTCAAGACTTGTCATCTTTGCTTCTATTTATTTGAAACACGACAATCATCGCACCAATACGCCATAAACATTGAAGAATCATCTCCTCTTTGCTCACCACTGTCGTCGGAGTTTCACGTCGTCGTCACCTTTCTACCCGACTAATCATCTGTCGCGGATGGTGCTTTCTCAGAATGTCAATTCCTCTTTCCCATCTATTATTTTACAAGGTTTGATTTAAGTTCAATTTTTATGGTTAGTTGTTGTTATTTAAAAGTTAAATTACTCTTTTCTAATTAAATTAGACTTGTTTTTTTTGTTATAGTGTTGATTAATAGATTCTTTGATGTTAAAATTAAGAATTAAGGAAGTTAGGGTTTGTGATATTGGGGATTCTTTGGGGTACTTTGATTTAATGTTAAATTAGTCAATTTGGTATATAGTTTGCTGGAATTTGGTGTTTACTTTTTGTTGTTCATCGTCGACTAAATTAAAATAACACCTTTGCTGAATTTGGTGTTCACTTTTTTGTTATAATTGGACAAAGCTAGAATTTTCAGTGCTAGACAACGATTTTCATAGCTTTTTGTTATCTTAGAATATTAAATCGTATATCGCATACCAAGTGTTCGATGAAAGGTAACGCTGTTCTTTGTGCCATAATTTTTTCTTGCCTTTAATTTTATCTATTTACTCACATTTTTCTCCATAAAATATGCTTACTGGAGATTGTGTTAGAGGGAGACCCAAATAAAATGCGTTCATGCTTTGTATTTATATGTGCATATGTGAATTGTTAGTTGTGGTTCTTCATTTAGAGATCAAAAACTAATAAATGCTACTCTTATTTAGCAAAACAGAGCACATAGAGTTCTTCAGTTCACCACTAATTAAAGTAAGAACGCATTGGGTGTCATAGTGAAAATCTTATATGACTTCATAAAATTTTGTGTCACATGTCATTTTGTTGTTATCATGAAGGTATTAATGCGGACATTGAGATGATTTGAGAAATTTGGTCAAACGTTTGCGTAACTTTAAAGTTTCATATTTGTTCTTATGTTCTTACATAAATTTCCATCCTAATCCACCTTGACATATGTAAGATCATTTAGGTTTTACATTGACACACGGCTTATTTCTCGTTTATCGAAAAACTAAAAGACATGGAAATATGAATTTATAAGTGGAATGACTCATTTCTAGTTCTTGAACATCTTAATAAACAAATTTCACTAATGTAGCTATAAAAAACATAGAGCAAAAATCAGCTTTCATTATCTCACGTAAAAGTAAGTTTATTCCTAATCTTTCTCCATTCTCATCCATTGCGGAGTACTTTGTAATTTCCCTTTAACAAACTAAAAGTATTGTCTATATGTTCTATTGGTTATCATCATGGTCTTGTAGTAATACTAGTGCTTATTTCCTCTTTAAATGTTTGTCAGGTTCAGAGCATGAAATACCTGATCACTAATTGTTTGATAAAACGCTTGAACCAAGACATATTTAATTGTTATATTATATAATACTCCATACTCCATATGTTTGTTCATTTGATAATTTATATAGCATTCTAATTTCTTAATTTTACTTTATTGACATTAAACAGGAAAACAAGCTGAATTATTGGCTGAAGTTATTATTTGTTTAGGAAATCATGTGATACTTGGTTGGAGTTTTGTTCTTCCAAGAGTATTAAAATTGTTTACTTTTTGTAACACGGTAATTTATTCCTCTTTCTCATTCTTTAGTTTTCTTTGGGTCATTTGAAATGGAGAGAAACATGGTTATATATTTTAGGATAGTTTCATGGATTTGTCTCCCATTTTTTCCCCTATACTCTAATAGAGTTAGTCTGAAACCGTTGCACTCAAGTCCTCAGATCATAATTTAGTCTCATCTATCATGGCCTGCAATTTTGCAGGTATTCAAGTAAGGATTCTGTACTTGCTAAATTAAGTTATAAATCACTTTTGGTCGATTAAGTCCTTATTTGTTTGTATATCATGTTTACTTATTATTCTACCTAAAAAATATGGTATTAGATGGTGAAGTGCGAGCATCGCCGGGCCCAAAAAACTAGTTTTTTAAAATGATTTAGATAGTTGTTTCTAATGGTGAGTTGATGAGGCTTGAGCAAGGTCGTTACTTTAGCAAATTGAGATGTCGGACATTTTTGTTATACTATGTTGCAGTAGGATGGATGAACTCCATCTTGCTGATGGATTGGCATCGCTTGAAATCTTTTAGTTAGATTGGTTGATTTAGTTTTTGTATCCAAGGGTGAATTCTTCATACTTGAATTCATTTAGTTAGATGGTTATTATGCATTTGATGTTTTTTTCGTGGAAAAAAGACTTTACAACCGAAGAACAAATAATGGAGAAAGTTGTAGGCACTTGACTTGGCTAAAAGGTGATGCGCCTAATAACGGATATCTGACCGACCGGCATAAGGAAATTACTTTGAAAATTGTAAGTTCTTTAGTTGTGTAGTCCCAAATCTATTTTTTTTTATTCGTTTTAATCATTTTCATCTCTTTGTTTTTCTCATTTGCATCTTAGGTAATTATTTTATTTTACGCATTATATATAGTATTGTAGTTACATTTTTAGGTGTTTGTGTATATAATTGCTAAAAGAAGTCAATGAAGATGATGATTGCAGTTTTTGAAGTTCAATTTATTTGCACCTGAATGCGACCAAGTGATGAGGATTGAATGATTTTTTTTTTTTGCAAAAGGATTTTCATTGTAGTTTCGTATTTGTAGGCTCTTAAACAATATGATAGGACTTTGTATATTTCTTCAAGGATTTGTCCTAGTTAATGGTTCAAATTAAATCCGAAGGGTTTTCTTGCTGGAGTTTCTGAATTGTAATAGGTTTATTTCTTATGAGCTATACGATACAATCACGTATAAGTACAATGAAAACATAAATTTTTTTTTTTGAAACTAACAAATAGAACGGTTGTATTATAACTATTGTTCTCTTTGAAAAGATGGACGACTCAATCAAAGAGAGCGGTTCTTATATGAAACCGATCTCTATGATAAATCAAAGAGCACGGTTATAGAGCGCAACCGTTCTGATTGTTGTTACAAAGATACCGGGTTGACTTCATTTCAACCGTGCTCTTATATCAAAGAGAACGGCTGGCCACACGACGGTTCAATGTGGTTTTGAGAACGGTGTCGAACCGTTCTCTTTGATCATTATTGTAGTAGTGCTGGGACCTGATGGGTTTCATGCGGGTTTTTTCAAAAGCTGTTGGAAAATTGTTAAGTATGACCTTATCCCTTTCATCCAAAATATTTTTTGTGGCCAAACATGTTCCCCTATTATTAATTCTACTGCCATCTCCCTCATCCCTAAGTTTCCCTCACCCCAATCCATCTCCAATTTCAGACCCATTAGCCTTTGTAATACCACCTATAATTAAGTTGGTTACCAAAATCATTGTCAACCGCCTTAAGCCTTTCATATCTAGAATCATCTCTCCCAACCAAGAGAGCTCCATCCCTGGTAGAGGTACTGACTCCAACTTCATTGTTGCCTTTGAAATTCTTCACTCTATGCATAAATCTAAGAGTAGCAAAGGTTGGGTTTCCTTGAAACTTGACCTTGAGAAGGCCTTTGACCGCCTAGAATGAGTTTTTATCAAGTCTTGTCTCTCCCTTGATAGAGTTGGTAGTGACACCATCTCACTCATCATGAGTTGCATCTCTAATACTTTCTCCCACATTATCTTTAATGGCTTCCCCTCACCTGATCTCCACCCATGTATGGGAATTAGATAAGGCGATCCTCTCTCCCCTTACCATTTTATCATTTGCATGGATGGACTCTCTAGCCTCATCCACCAATCCTGTTCGGAGCTTGAGTGGACCCCCTTCCCCCTTGGCAAGGGAGAAGCCTCCTTATCCCACCTCTTCTTTGCTGATGACATCCTTCTCTTTGATTGCTTTGTCAACAAAACCTTTGTGCCCTCTAGGATACTCTTTTCTCCTTTTGCTCCTCTTCTGGCCAAAAGGTCAATCGCACTAAGAGCAAGATCCTCTTCTATAAAAACACCCCTCCGGATGAGATTTCTTTGTTTGAAGTTGCCCTTGACATTAAACGTACCAACAACCTTGGAAAATATATGGGATTTCCCCTTACCCATCACAAGCCCAAAAGAGCTGACCTCAACTTTGTTATTGATTCACTGCAGTCCAAACTTAAGAATTGGCAAACCCGCTTCCTTTCTAAGGATGGCAGACTTTGCCTTATCAAGTCGACCCTCAATTTCATTCCCTCTGATATCATGCAATGCATTCGACTCCCCGTTTCCTTCTTCCACATAGTCGGTATACTTACCAGATCCTTCCCGTGGTCCGGTCAGTCTTCTAAGAAAATTCACTTGTCTAACTAGAACTTAGTGACCCAACCTTTGGTTAGTGGGGGCTTAGGTGTTAGAGCTTCTAGGCCTCTTAATGATGCCTTCTCCACCAAGCTTAACTTGAAACTTTTATTCAACAAAACCTCCATTGCTTCCTTGGCTATTCAAAGCAAGTATCTGACCCCTAATCCTGCCATTTTCAGGACAAGTTCTCACATTTGGAAAAAATGTGGGAATTGGTTGGCCTATCCTGAGCAATAACCTTGTTTGGTCTATTGGTGATGGCTCCTTCATTTCCCTATGGAAGGATAACTGGTCTAGTCTTGGTCCTTTGAGGTAAGTAATTTATGGCCCCTTGAACCTTCTTTCAACTGGAGAAAAAGGTTTGCTCCATAATCTCCAATGGTTATTGGACCTTAGGTTCCCTCGATTTCATCCTCCCTAATGCCATCTCCATCGCCATCCACTCTATTCCCCTCCCGGCTTTCCTTAGGACTTATATTTTGACCACCTGTATCGCCCCTAAAGATAAATTCTCCATGGGTTCCATGCACCTACACCTCCCTGGTTACCATTTTTGTCTCTGTTGACCTTTCTTGGCTTTAGGATATTTGTACACAACCAAAGATTAAAGTCTTCTTTTGGTTGGATTGGTGGGATAAGCTCCCCCACAACCTTACCCTTTTTACGAGATCCATTCTTCCCTCCCCCTGTTGTGTTCTTTGTGCTACCCCCCGCCTCAATGTTATGCTCTCTTTATTCTCCCTCCCTCTCAAACATTGGCTACACACGTTTTGCACCACCCCTGGCCCACGTTAGAACACTCTCTTCTCCTTCTTCGCTTGGCGTCTTTGGACCAGGAGGTGTGATTGCCTCCTTTCCCACAACCTCCCTCAGCTTTAAATTGTCCTGATCGGTTTTGTGCTATTATTTACTCCCTTGCCTCGAGCCGGTCGTCTGCCAGCTCCCCCCGATTGCCCCTTCCCCTTTTCTTCCCCCTTTTTCTGCATGTGGCTCTTGTAGCTAGGCCCCTCCTCCGCATAATTGGTTTAAAATCAATGTTGATGCAACTTTCTCTCTTTCTTCTTCCTTTGCTAGTGTGGGGTGTGTTGTCCTTAATAGTGATGGGTCGTGGGTTAGGGGTTGGTTCATCAGGGTGCTTAGGCTCAATCCCTTTATTTGTGAGGTTCTCACCATTAGGGAAGGTTTGCGTTTTGCGACTAACTCCATCGGAAAATCTTTGGTGGTTGTTTGTCTTAATGTTGTGAGTGCTATACTTCGAGTTGACCCCCCTTGTGGTCCTTATGCTAACATCATCCTTGAGTGCATGGAACAATGGAAGGCCTCACCACATTTGAAAATCATGTTCGAGAGAAGACCGACAAATAGAGTAGCGGATAAACTTGCTAGTTTCTCTATTAAAGACACTAGCTTTAGAAATGGATGTTTCATTTGGGACTTTGCTCCCCCTTTTGTATTTAATTATTGTACCTTAGACTTTGAGTTGGCTTGTGCGACACTTAACCCCGACCCCTTTCCTTGATGTAATTTCGACTTGGTTTCCTTATTAATGCACTTCATTTTCCAAAAAAAAAGAAGTTTATCGTAGGTTTCCATTCTATGACAAAAACAAGTGGTTAAGAAGCTCTTCATGCGGATTAGGTGTTTGTCTCATTGGAGTCTGGTGGTTGAGGGGGCAAAGGAGATGACTATGGTGGTGTTTAACGCCGGCATAGTGGCAATCATTGGTTGAAGATAATGTCGGTACAACGTCGGCTTTTATTTGTTTTAATGAAGGACGAAGGCATATGCTTGATGGTGGTGCGTGGCATGTGTATGACGAGGAGGGAGATGACGTCACATAGAGGTGGTTTGTGGTTGTGTGGGGAGCATGGGAGGTGATGTTGGCGTTACACGTTGTTGAGATGGGTTTCAGGAATTATGTAAAGGAAAAAAATACAATATCATTAAGTATTATTACTACTATTATAATTATTATTAATTGTTTAAAAAAATTTATTATTATTAATGGATTTTCATGACAAAAAAAATATAAAAAAGAAAAAATATTATAAAAAATATAATACTTCCTCTATTTATAATCAAACACACAATTCAGACCCTTTTGACACTATTCATAAGCAAAAGAATCTTCGTTATAACTTATAGTATATAAGGAAAAAATATAGTCATGTGAGATTTTGTTTAATTGATTCGTCATTATAAATATAATAAGACGATCAAATTTTTATACTTCCTCCTATTCCATGTAATCTTCCTCTTTCATTTGGGCTCTTAGAATAAGGGAATGAATTTGAACCACACAAAACACTCCCCCACATGAGACTAAGTATGGGCCACACAAAACACACAACTCCACCTCCAAAAATTGAAATAGGGAAGAAAACATAAATGGATCTAATTGGAAATATGAAAGAATAGATGGAATAAAAAGGAGTATTTTTAGACAATGTAAAATTAAATATATTTACGTTGTAATATGTGCATTGACAAACGTGTAAAAGAGAAATAATGTGTTTGGTTATGAATTGAGGAAGTAACAAGCTAAATATATATATTTAAAAACTTTTTACTTTTTTATCATTTCAAAGTATTATACGTACAAAATAATTGTTATATTTTCCAAAAAAAAAAACAAATCGAATTTCATTTTTTTTACGAGATAATGAATTTCTCTCAAGATTGTGTCTAGGGGTTTAAGTTCGCCTTTTTATACATTTAAGAGGCATATACACTACATTTTTAACTTAATGAGGTGAATATCACAGTTGGACAAAGTCAAAAGGGCTTATTTACCACTTTCGTGCTTAGATGTAAGTGCTCAACTATCATCAAGACATCTAATACTATCTATCTATCTATTGACATCTAATATTATCTATCTATCTATGTAAGTGCTTTTGGTGGTATCTTGATGAAATGGTTTTGTTATTAAGTTTGGTGGCTTATGACCATGATCAATATAATTTTGGAATTTAGGTGTTCAAATGTGGGATTATGAATGTATATTTAGATAATATTATTGGTATATGTTGTGTCTCGCTTATGAAAATCGAATTAAAGGAAAATGAGAGGTAATGGTTTTAAGAGGAGAATTATAAGGATATTGTTATTTATATGGTGGCTTCCTTGTGACGTTATTGTTAGAACTTTATGAGTTGTCTTGGGAAAGGTGTGAACATAAAGGAACGTTGTTAATGAGTTGATTGAGAAAGTTGTGTAAAGATTATAGTATTATTTAATGGGTGATATAGTCGAGTGTAGGTGAACTTTCAAATGTGGAGGTTTTGGGGTTAGTCTTCATGTTAGCAAATGAATAAGAGGAGTTGATATGATAGTTTTTGGAACTTATTTCGATGTATATCTTCGTAAGAGAGTGGAGAGTTGTAAGCAAGATGCGAATATTGGGGTGCATTTGCGTGGGTTAAATTGTTGTATGTGATGTATGTGAGTCTAGCCTCTTTGTTAGAATTATTGTGGGTTGATATAAGTTCGTTACTCGTGTCGTGAGTCGATAGTTCATGATGTAGTATTGGTAGCATGTGCATAGTGGATGAGGATGTCTTGGTCATGGTTGATTTTGCCATTTAGTCTTATGATTTGGCATTTTGCTATTTCAAGTGAAATTAAATCAAATAAGTTACACGGGTAATTTGATTACAAGAGGATGTGATAAGCTAACATGATGCATGTTACTTGCCGCAATTTTATTTTATGATAACTATGTCCATATCACGTGATGGGCATAAATTGTGTCTCGCATAATGGTTGTTTGCATGATTAAGTACGATAATCTTGTTTATAAATGAGAGTGTTGATGATGTATGGAAACGAGTATGGAAACACAAGTGTGATAATATGGGGAATTAGACGCGGTACATGCGTGACTTGGTGTATGCGGAAAATGAGAGTGTCGAACATGATAAGTCACATCACGAGTAATTTTCGTATTAGTTGAATGTTTCATGGAGCCCACATAGTTGTGAGTAGATGTGCATACATGCGAGTGTATGATATTTGATGTAATATATACATAATAATAGTCTAGTCGTATCGTGTGATGGATACGTTTACGTATAACCAACATAAGTTATATCGATGGAATTATGGCTATATGAGATTAATTACGGAAGAGTGATGAACTCGGAACATGATTATTTGAGGGAATTGGTAATGAGCGTTATGAGTGCATATTATGAGGCTTGACAGTTGAACTTTGAGACGAATCGAAGTTCCCTTTTAGGGGGAGTGAATGTAATAATTCGGAAATTTAGGAAAGAGAAAGTACGAAATGTGAGGTGAATCTAGGTGGTGTGAGGAGTGATTGGTGTTTGAGATTAAGGTATGATTTGCGTTATTGGTGTTAGAGTGTTAATCGGTCGTGATGAGCGGGACGGTGTCAATAAGGGAAATGGATAGGGGATTCAAGATGAATTTCTTTAAAAAGGGGTAGCATTGGTTCTGGGGAAAAATTAGAGAGCATTGCAATTGGTTGGTAAATTAAGTGAGTTGTTGTTTGGTTGAGATATTGAGGTATTATTTTAAGCTTGAATGTTGATTTGTAATAGCATTTTTTTGACGAAGAACGGTTTTGGGATATGCGAACACTACAAAACTCACGCGGGAAACTGACGAAAAATATCCGTCAGTAACGATACTATTCCGTCAGTAACGCCTATTCCTGACGGGAAATCCGTCAGTAAAGCGCGTCGTTTCAATTCGTCACAAAAAAGTTAATTCTGATTGATTTTCCGTCAGTATTACACATTACTGATGGTTTACTGACGGATAATCCGTCCAACACTCTTTCACCAATCTAACCTAAAGTCAACGTAATATTGACCAAACTGACGGAAAATCCGCCAATAAAGTCAACAAGCTGTTGACCAAACCGACGGAAAATCCGTCAGTAAAGTCAACAAACTGTTAACCAAACTGACGGAAAATTCTGTCAGTATAGTCATCAACTTGTTGACTTTACCGAAGGATTTTCCGTCAGTTTGGTCAATATT
Organism: Heliosperma pusillum; assembly: GCA_022085475.1. Taxonomy (NCBI): domain Eukaryota; kingdom Viridiplantae; phylum Streptophyta; class Magnoliopsida; order Caryophyllales; family Caryophyllaceae; genus Heliosperma; species Heliosperma pusillum. The sequence continues at coordinate 102,261 of JAIUZE010002244.1, read as the reverse complement.
ATGATGACTTTACTGACGGAATTTCCGTCAGCAATTAATTTGACAGTGGCTGGAAACAGGAGCCTGCTGTCCAGCCACAATGGGTATTTTACATTGTTTTCAACATAAAATTTCCAATAAAACCTGCAATACAACAAATACAATCGTTGACCGCAATGCGGGAGTTTATCCTCATGTCGACCGTAAGAACGGGAATCAACAAGAGGCAAGAAAATGAACTAAACAAGATCGATGCAAATTGGAAAAACAAAGCTCCTTTACATAAAAAGTTTCCAAATTCGTACAACCGTCTTACTAACTTAGAGAAATACAATTGTCTTACTAACTTAGATATGACAACGACTAAGATACACGATAAATATTAACCTATGGGCGCAACTGAACCCCTCCCAAAGCCATGACCATCGTCCGCGTTGTCGTCCTTTGAATGTGGAGGAGGGAAACGACAAGTGCCTTGGGGAAAAAACGCCAACATCGCCGCTTGCATGGCCTCCATTTGCGCGTTCTGGCGATCAAGTTGCTCTTGATTGGCACGTACTTGTGCTTCAATGGCAAGTCGGGCAGCTCGCTCATCTTCTCGTTCACTCGCCATTTTGTTTAATTGCTCCTTCATTCGAGCATTCTCACTTGCGAATTGAGTGTACTAGGTAGGAGTGTAAGAGAAAGATGTCCGTGCACTTTTGTTACAAGGTGGTCCATACCACACTTCTTTCCCCTTATTTCCGATCCCGAATAGTCTCGAATTATTGTCCAAACCCTTGATAACATTATAGTGGTAATGGTTTTGAGTAGGAGCAAACTTCGAGGACGTGATAGTGTTAATGGTTTTGACTAGGAGCAAACTTCGAGACGAAGTTCATTTTTAAGGGGGGAAGATTGTAATAACCGGATATTTTGGAACCGCAAAGGAACCTTGGGATGCATGAGAGGACCCTGCGGTTTTATAAGTTGACTCGAGAGTAAGGTGTGACTATAAAGTGGACCAAGTATAACCTATACTAGCCTTAGTGGAGTTGTTATAATGTCCGTCTATAGAAGAGTCACCTTCAAACTGTCATAACTTGAGATCTAGTAATGAAAGTGACGTGATTTCAATTGGAGGTGATAGCTTTGTTCTCTTACAATTCCAACGGTAGGTCATACTCCCAGATCAACCAAGAAACGAGTGAGATATGAATTTTTTACAAAAACTGGTCATACGGCCAAATCAACCAAGAAACGACCGGGTGGCCTGTTACTTGACCGAGTAGTCTGTTACTCGACGAGTGTTTGTGATGGGGTTAGACGCGTACCCAAATCAAAGATAATAACCCTTGGACTAGGCTAACAACAATGAATGTAATTAGGTAAGTAAGGGGTCGATCTTGGGGAGACGGGATATATTTTGAAAAAAAGCTGTGAATTGATTTTTTACCTAGGACGATTAATATGGAAGTTGTGTTGGTTTGGACTACAATTAAAAATAACTTAAGTGGTAAAATAATGAAACTATACAACAAAATAAGATTAAGTACTAATAATTAAAAAAAGAAAAAGATCTAGGGTATGAGATTCACATATAATTTATATTCAATAGAATTGTTTGTTTACGATATTAACAAAGTTCAAATTACCCAAGTCTCTAATGGTACATTCCTTATGGATTATTACTAACTATATGACGAATCCTAGCGTTCTTTCGAATTCTTACTAAGTCGTTAAACTACTATTTCCAGCCCTACTATTCACATATAATTTACTTTCGTTCTTAAGATAGATGGTGACAGATATAAACATTTAATCATGGCCACTTATTACAGTTTGTCAAAAAAACTAGGCAAACAAGTAGAGATAACAAAAACAATATTTAATCAAAACTAACAATACTAAAGAGTAATTAAACTTTATGCTAACTCATCCATAGAAATATAAAATTACGTAGACATTATTAACAAAAGTATTAAAACTACAACTACTAATTTAGAGCAACTAACATGTTAGATTATGAAATGAATTTAGTGATGATGGCAATATTATAACTATGATAGTTTAAGATGAAACTGATAAAGGAAAACTAGCTATATGATATTATTTAACATAGTGATATTATAATGTTTTAGTAACTTTATGTTGATAAGTTGATTGATTCATGATAGACTTATCAAATTTGAAATTCGAAACTAAAAGCAACAAACTATGTCAAACTGAAATAGAAAAAGAGATTAAGAATTACCTTAAAGCTTTAACTAGATAATGGAAAATTACAAACTAAAAATGTAGAATTCCTAATACAAACGAGAATAATAACTACTATTCTAAACTAAAACTTAAGAACAAAAGATAAGAACTAAAATATTGTTTTTGTGTTTTTGCTTTGAGATGTGTTAAGATGATATGAAAATGAAGCTCTGAACTCCTCGTTTTATAGCTTCGTAGAGACGCCCGGAATTAAATCCCCATAAATAAAGCAATAAAGACTAAGAAAAAGAATTGACATGCGAGTAGAAATACACGACCCTGATTGGGTTTACGTGTCCACGATCCGAGATGCATATTTCTAAGCGTCCTTTCAAATTCCTTACGAAAATATCTTGATCACGCATCCCCATGCTAAAAGTGTAATACTCCATCTTCTGACTGTCTGGGAATCCGTCGAGTAGGGGGCACTGGACCGAGTTGTGTCTGTACTCGGCCGAGTAGAGTTCATTCGACCAAGTGGTTGGCTGTGTCAGTTAGGCAGCCTTCTGCCTACGTGGCACTCGGCCGAGTGTTTTGGACACTCGACTGAGTGCACTGTACTCGATTGAGTGTTTTGTGCACTCGACCTAGTGCACCGGTCTGACGGGTTTTTTGAGCGGTTTTGAATTAAGATGATTAAGGAGGTATAAAGCAATTCCGTGGGTTTCTAATCATTATTAAACCCAAAAAGCTTTCTTAAAATCTCTCTAAACCTCTCCTAATCATCTTAACTCATCTCAAGGCTTGGATTGTTGTTTTTAGTTAGTCGGATTACTTCATTTGAATTGAACGTTTCGTAAGTACCTTTATCTTGAATCTAGTTGATTATTGTTTAGTAGCTCTTATTAACCCTAATATGTTTTAGGGGTGGGATTAAATTGTTTATTAAACTAGATTATTAATTGTTGTTAGGAGGAGAAAGGTTTCTGATTGTGATTGCATTTGTCGCGGATTTGCTTAGAGGGTAGGGTTTCCGTACTCAATATCTTTGTTTATTGATTGATGTTGTTGATGTTGGCTACTATGATGATTATGATGATGGTTGATGATAATGTATTTGTGATTATGATTGGTTACTGGTTACATATTGGTGGTTTGCCGGGAGACGGTACCCACCCCGAGTTCGCCTCTCGTGGCTCTCCCGCCAAGAGGGGGATGTGCACATTAATGTTTCGGGTACTCTCGCTGCGGTGAGAGGGGCTTTTGATGTCCAGTTCTGCGGTCTGGCATCGTAGGTGAAAGAACGTTTAGATATGCAGTTCGACGCTGGCAGGGGTGACCGCTTCGGCGGGAACTCGGTTACTGGAGTTTGGAGATGATACTAGTTACTTGGTTACTTTGAGATGATTGCTGTTGTATGCTTATGCGTTGATTGATATATGATGGTCTGACCCCGTTTATATTTTCAAAAAATGCCGTGATCCATTTGGATATGGTGAGCAGGAGTTTAGCAGGTATTCGGTTTCAGCATGCTTTGGGGATTGAATGGGATTGACGCTACTGACGAGTCTTTAGCTTTTGATGTGTTTTAGACCTTATTTATCAGTTGTTATTTCAGACGAGTTTTGGACATGTTGTTTTGAGACAATATTTCATTATTTATTTGAGACGATGTAATTACTTTAAACATTATTTAATAAATGTCATTTCATTATGGCCTATTTGATATGTACTACCTCGGGGAAGGTCTTAGTAAGGCTCTTTGGTAATGGGGTGTTACAAATTGGTATCAGAGCGACAATTTTTGAATCTAATTAAACCATTGAACCTATTGAACATAGAAGTTTCAAATAAAATGAACCCGGGTTAGAGTTGTGTGGAGCTACCACAAAGACTTGGGATACGTCCTAAAGTCACAATCTTGCCCTTACAATTCTTAGTCGGTAACTACGGGGATGTCGGGGATGTATTCGTGTGATATGGTTACTATGTGAATTGGTGAAAGGTGTTATGAAGGTAAAATTGAGTATGAGTATGAAAGGCATGTGTTTTGATTGTGAAAAATATGTTATGATTTGAGTATATATCATTTCGTGCTTTATTAGGGTCGAATTTCTGTATGACTCGACCGAGTGTGGCAGGGGACTCGACCGAGTAGTCAGTACTCGACCGAGTACCCATGGCACTCAACCGAGTGTTGGGGTATGTTATGTGAATGGATGTTTAAATTTTGGCTCTCGGTCTAGTGTAAAGTTTGGGTTGCTACTGTTTTTGGGAACTCGACCGAGTACAATGTGTACTGGACCGAGTGCGTGTGACTCGACCGAGTAGCTTCATACACTCGACCGAGTGTATCTGGTACATGTCTGTATTCGTTTCGAGCGGTAGGTTTTGAGCTTACGTTTGCCTTTCTTATTGAAGTTGCGATGGCGCCAAAGAAAGCTAGTGCAGTGTCTAGAGCTGCTGAGATGAGCCCCCAGAGGAGGTAGCTCGGTTGATTGACCAGAATGCGGCGCTTACCGATGCCTTAAAGGGTGTGGGAAGGGACCGAGAGGTGGTAGTTGATGCTAATGCCATAAGCACAACTATCACTCGTCACCGACCCACTACCTATGAAGGTACGAGTGCACCAAACCTGCTAGATAACTGGCATCAGGAGATGAAGAGTATCTTTGAGGTTGTTAACTGCCCGGAGCGGTTGCAAGTAGACCAGGTTGCGTTCTACTTGAGGGGCCAGGCAGGGAAAGGGAGGTTTCACGAAAGATTGCCTATGAGGGAGTAGTACAAGCAAGGATCATAGGGATGATGCGATCCCTTGGGAAGAATTCAAATCAGAAATGAGGTCGGAGTTCGTGACTGAGCACTGATACGTGCATTTTATATAGACTTTCTAGTTCATTTATGCACGCATTTCTATGTCATTTAAGTGATATTATATCACTATATGCCCCTATTTGGCTACTTTGTACTTTCATTACTATTTTGTAGGTACAAGCTGCGTAGTAGCGGAAACCAAGCCGAAACAGTCCACTTTGCATGCATTTAGGAGAATGGAAGGAACGGAACAGAAGCTCTTCCATGGGAAAGCATGAAACCGCTCGCAATCAAGTCCAAAGCCATGTCCAACGCCGCACGATAGGCCAAAATACCTCGATCGACTCTGTATTTGATCGATCGAGGAGCGTTGAAGAGAAGAGTTGCTCGATCGAGCTGTTCTGTGCTCGATCAAGTGGCAGCCGCTGAAGATTTGCTCGATCGAGTAGAATTGTTACTCGATCGAGGGATTTTCTCTAATAAAGTCCTCGATCGAATGATTCTTTCCCTCGATTGAGTGGAATCTATCACGGGCCTTAAGTCCATAGCTTAATTAGGGTTTAGAGTCGTGTTATGCTTATTTAAGACTCTTATTTTCGTCATTAGGTTATCATGGGGTGATCCTTGATCATCACCACTTAGCTTCTAGTTTCTGAACTCTCTTTTTTCTTTAGTTTACATTCGGGTTTATCGACGTGGCTGTTCTTTACGCCGGATTGCTAAGATTGTAAACTCCTCTTTTCTCTCTTTACTTCTTAACCTTAGTCTTAATTACTGTTTACTCTTCCTAATTACTGCGTTGTTATTGTTCATGCTTGTTAATTACGATTATATTATGTCTATCGTCATATGTTTAATCGTCTTTGTTAGCATCGTTAATAACATGAGTAGCTAATTCTCTTGTATGTTGGGATGAGGGAAACTGTAGTAGAGGCATGTTAGGATAGATTATTTTAGTTAGTCTTGAATATGAGAATCAGTCTAAGCAATTTAATTGAGGTTAAGTCGAATGAGTGCACGCAGGAGACTGGCTAGGTAGTTAACCCCGACCTGGATCGAAAGATTGGAAGGGAAGGCTTGCTTAGAATTGATAGGTGACTTCTAAGAGGACGAGAGTTAATTAGGAAAATCCTTAGGGTGGTTTGAGACCGAAAGGAGAAAACCGTTGCTCTTCTCATTGATAGATTAACTGACTTAGTTGACCCGTAGATGCCGATATTGCAGCGGACCGAATCCTAGCATATTTCTCTCTTATTTGATTTACTTTATATTAATTTCTGTCTTTATTTCTCTTCCTTTAATCTTATTTAGTTTAGTTAAAACCTTTTCAAAACCCCCCAGATTGTTACTGGCAGATCTAGATTTCAGTTAGTTAATTTCCTTCCTGTGGAGATCGACCCTACTTCCGCTATCTTCTTAGTTAGTAGACTTAGGTTTTATTTTTGGTGTATAACGACACGCATCAAATTTTGGCGCCGTTGCCGGGGAGGCAATTTAATTTTCTGTTATTTATTTTTGTCTCGTCTTAAGGAATTTCTAATTCCTTAAGACTGTTCTTATCTTTTCTCTCTAGTTGTGTATGCGCAGGTCCTAAAGGCTCGAGTTCGTGGAAGCTGATTCAGAGCCCGAAAGAACCTTCTTACGCAGAAAGGGAAGGTTAGATAAGACTCTTCAGGAGGAAGACTTGAGTACTCCTGACTCCGTCTTCGACAGTTTTATTTTCATGGAAGATTCGACTGTTGAGACCACCGTGACAGCGAAGATGCCTAACATTGTTAGTCACTCCGAGCCCACCGCTGCGCGTATACCCCAGGGATTGTGGAAAAAGAAGCCGGAAATCACCACATCTGAGGGTACTTCCGCAAGTCAGAGGCCTGACGGTGGCCTTGTCACGAAACTATTTGGTTACTAGCCGGGTTTGCAACCCCGTGCAATTTGTAAAAACAATTTATTGCGTTTTCGTTAGACAATTAGACAATTAGACTATTACGCAATGATCTGTAGTTTAGATAAACAACTTGTTTTCCTGTTAGACAATGCTTGGTATTTTTCTTTGGGTATCGTTTGGCATCGTTTTTGCAGAAAAACGAAGAGGAAATCAGCTGCTCACAGTCGTCGGCCGTGCAATTCAAAAAGTGCTTGATCGAGTAAGGAAGACCTACTCGATCGAGCGCTAATGCCTGAAAATGTACTCGATCGAGTAAAATTTCTACTCGATCGACCCCCAGTTTGATGCTGGTTTGAGGAAGCTTTGTTTTGTGAGTTTTTCCGTTCCCTTTTGTTTTTTCCATTCTTCATATATATTTCAATCCTTAGGAACATGAATTAGGTTGTTTTTTTTCCCTTCCCCTTATATGCTGTTGTGCTATAGCCAATGAGGACATTGTCTGTTTTGGTTTGGGGAGGTGTTTTACATCCTTTTGCGTCTGCATTGCATTTGTACTGCATTCACGTTTACAATTCATGTTAATTAGAAAAAATTTGTAAAAAATCAAAAAATATCAAGTTTATTTTTGCATATAGTCAAGTCGGATTGGAGTCTTGTGTATGATGAAATTGCACTACAAGTCTATTTTATGCTATTCCTTGCACCTTTCTTGACTTATTTAGTAAAATCGAAGTAGTGAACTATTGAATTTTGTCTTGGAATTTAAATTTGATTATTAGACTTGACTCAACTTTTTGGCAAACTACTTATATATTCTGAGTCTTAGAGCCTATAACTGGTGACATCTACGACCAGTTCATCTAGGAATGAGAGTAGTTACTCCCCACACCTCGTGTCGTTGGCTTTTATATGAATTTTGATTTCTTATTGCCTGCACGCATTGGGTTTGTGGTCGGTATTACGTGTTTTGAGAATATTTGCATCTCCCCTTTCCTCATTTTACCCCATTAACTCCACATAAAGCCATATCTGCCTGTTGCCCTTAACTACATCCTAAACTGAGCCTACCTTTGCCGAGCTAGTTTAGTAGTCGAGGTATATTCTACCGTTGTGTCAGTTTTTGGCTCGTTTCATTGATTGGAGTGGGTTTTTTGTGAGAAAAAGACGAGAAGTGTTGATTAATGCCTCGATCGAGCAGATTTTGTTAGTTGTTGCCTCGATCGAGTGACTTATTTCACTCGATCGATAGGTTTTCCTCGATCAGCCAAGAAAGGAAAAGAAAGAAAATGAAAAAATGAAAAAAGATTGATGAAAAAAAATATTTTGGCTGAAGTTTTTGTTTTTGCGCCTCCTACACTTATTATCATTTGTCGAGGTGTTTTATGGGATTTGTGTTGTTTGTGCCTAGATTTGTTAAGGCATCGAGCTTAATTTTTGATGGTTGGAAGAATGGAACGAGTTCTATTGCGGTCTTGTTAGGAACTAGCTTGGCTATTTACCCTCACATTTCCATTAATTGTTTTCCCCCTTCTTACCAATTAGCCTCACATATCCATAATTTTGCAAATGTTCGGCACGTGATTGTCCTTGAACGGTGGTTGTGCGTGTGTACGGTGCTTGAATCATCTTTCATATTAGTTAGCAATCACTACAACGAAAACACGGGAAACTGACGGTTTTTCTGACGAAAAAAAAATTCCGTCAGTGATTTTTTATGACTGACGGACTACTGACGGAATACTGACGGCAAAAAAAAACTGACGGATTATCCGTCAGTAACCGTCAGTGAAAAATGGCGCGTTGACTAAGTCAAAGGCGGCAAAATTCTTTTACGGGTACTGACGGAAATTCCGTCAGAAATTAGTAATTGTCCATTATACTGACGGAATTTCCGTCAGTAGCCACTAATAATGCAGTCAAATACAGCCCAGTCAAACATAGGTTCTGACGGAAATTCCGTCAGAAAAGTTCACTAAACTGACGGATTCCTGACGGAATTTCCGTCAGAAAGTTTCTTTTTATGCTGAAATCGAACAATCAGCCCGTCATTTCTTTCTTCTTCATTTTCCCCAAAACCTAACCCCCAAATCAATTTAATCCACTTTCCGACCACCGGCTCCACCACTACCACCGACTAACTTCCTCCGGCGACTACTTTTCGACCACCACATCCTTGGTAAGTTTAATTAACTATTTCATTCTCTTTCTTTTCTCATTTTGTTAATTTATATGTTCTTTATTAGTTGTTTGTTGTAGATCCGACGACCACCACTAGCTACCTCCGACCGTCGACCGCCGCTACTTGTCGCCGTCACTGCTTGTCGCCGCCGCATCTTGTCGCCGCTTTCTTTGTTTATTTTCATCCTTAGGTATTATATTTGTCTTTATTTTAATTTCGCCCTCCGTCTTAATCATTTGTTTGTCTTTAATTGACGTAGGATAGTAGCCATTACTTTTTTTGTTAATGAAATTTTTGTTGTTAATTTAATTTCGCCCTCCGTCTTAATCACTCTTTTATCTTTAATTGACGTAGGATAGTAGCCGTTATTCTTTTTGATAATGAAATTTTTGTTGTTAATTTAATTTCGCCTTCCGTCTTAATTATTTGTTTGTCTTTAATTGACGTAGGATAGTAGCCATTATTGTTTTTGATAATGAAATTTTGGTTGTTGTTAATATAATTTCGCCCTGCGTCTTAATCATTTGATAATAAATTTTTTGTTGTTGTTAGTAGCTAGTTATTACATGTGTTTTGTATGTCCAAATTATTACATGTGTTGATATTGACTTAGTACCCGTTCAAGAATTACTCGTTAGGAGTAATTTTTGAATAGTCCCCGTATTGGGACTGTCTTTCTACGTTTCAAGTCACTTAGGTAGTAAACACATAACTTGTAATTTATTAATGAGGAAAGAGTTCGGTTACAATTCCTTTAATGTTTTCTGAATGCATATGTTGAGTAAATATTTATTCAACATTGTGTATTTAGAAAACAAAGGGGAATTGCTGCCGAATTTTTTCCTCATTAATAAATTACAAGTGGTGTTTGCTAGTGACTTGAAACGTAGATTGATGGGTTTAGGTTGGAGTGATAAGGACCCAATTGAAGAAATTTAATTTTACTTGTTGATGAGAATAAATGTTTAATTTACTATGTGTGATTATTGATTATCATTGTTGTTAATTTCTGATAATTTGTTTATATAACATATATATATTTAAATGTAGATACATAATAACATGAAAAGATTAGAACGACGGTGGATGTATGAAAGATTAGACGAAAAAAAGAAACCCAAGCTGATATTTGCAAATGGGGTGAAAGAGTTTATTGAATTCGCGGAACAATATAGTGAGTTTAAGGATTTAGGCGGTGAAATGAGGTGTCCATGTAAGAAATGCGATAACTTAGCTTTTAAATCGAAAAGGGAGGTTCAAACTCATCTATGGTCGAATGGTTTTACTGATAATTATTATGTATGGAATTATCACGGTGAGAAACTGGCTACCGAAGAGAGTTCAAGTAGTATCGTAGTTAGTGAGAATCCTTACCGGGAGTTGGTTGAAGATGCATTACGTGATAATGTTGAGCAAATAATGGAGGCTCGACTTAATCCCGACGACCTTAGCGATGAAGAAGTTCGTTATCCCCCACATCCCCAAGTTTCAGCCTTTTATAGAATGTTAAATAAAGCCGAACAACCAGTGTATGAGGGAAGTAGTATGAGTTTGTTGCAAGCGGCTGCTAGGTTGGTAGCACTCAAATGTGAGAACAACTTATCTCTTAGATGCGCCAATGGTTTTATGTCGTTAATTAGTGACATTATTCCAAAAAATAATCAAATGGCGCGCAATTTTCAAGAGATTAAGAATTTGCTTAAGGGACTCCAACTACCCCATGTGAAAATCGATGCATGTCCTACCGGTTGCATGCTTTTTTGGGAAGAAAATGCCGATCTTGAGGAATGTACCAAATGTCATGCCTCTCGGTATAAAGGTAAAAAGAATTTAAGTGGCCGGAAGCGAATACCTTGTAAACCACTGACTTATTTCCCGCTTGCGCCAAGGTTACAACGACTATTTGCAACCAAACACATAGCAGGTGAGATGAGTTGGCACCATAAAAACTCTCGAGTAAGAGAAAGAGGGACAATGGCACACCCAAGTGATGGAGAAGCGTGGAAACATTTCGATAGAGAGCATCCAGAATTTGCAAGTGAGCCTCGCAATGTTCGACTAGGTTTGTGTACAGATGGATTTTCACCTTATGGCCAATTCGGGAAGTCTTACTCGTGTTGGCCCGTGATTGTAACCCCGTACAACTTACCCCCCTGGTTATGCATGAAGAGGCAATTTATGTTCTTATCTATGATCGTTCCAGGTCCTAATAACCCTAAAGCAAAATTGGATGTGTACCTCCAACCGTTGATCAAAGAGTTGAAAGAACTTTGGGAAACCGGTGTGGATACCTATGATGTCTCTAAGAAACGTAACTTTCAATTAAAAGTGGCATTACTATGGACGATCAATGATTTTCCTGCATATGGCATGCTTTCCGGTTGGTCCACAGCCGGATACCGTGCTTGTCCTTATTGTCTTCAAACAGATCCTAAATCCTTTTTTCTGAAACATAGTAAAAAAGTTTGTTGGTTCGATTGTCATCGTACTTTCTTGAAACATGATCATCCTTTCCGCAACAATTGTAAGCATTTTCTAAAGAATAGGAAAACTGAGGATACCACAGTTGCAATCAAATTAACCGGTGCTGAAGTCTGGGATTCGGTAAAAGGTTTACCAAAAGTTGTCGAGTCTTCTGCTGAAGAAATGAAAAGATTGAAAAACGACAAAACTGAAGGTTGGTGGAAACAAAGCATTTTCTGGGAACTCCCTTACTGGAAGACATTGTTGATTCGACACAACTTAGATGTTATGCACATTGAGAAAAACTTTTTTGAACAACTTATCAACACGGTGATGAATGTAACAAAGAAAACTTCATTTGGCCCTAAGGGTAAAGCTGACTTTCTTGAGTATTGCTTGAAACGACCCATATCATCTAGGTTTGTTTTAGAGACAGCGGAGAAGAAGGCTCTATGCGAATGGGTTGCTAGTTTGAAATTCCCGGATGGTTATGCTTCAGATTTGAGTCGGTGTGTTGACCATAGAAATTTGGTGTTACATTCCATGAAAAGTCATGATTGTCATGTCTTTATGGAACGGTTACTTCCTGTTGCATTGAAACATTTACTCCCGACGAATTCTTGGAATGCTATAACTGAGATAAGCCAATTTTTTAGAGACTTGTGTACTTCTACGATTAAAGTTGATTCCATGGAACATCTAGAGTCAAGAATTGCGGAGATATTATGCAAGTTAGAAATGATATTTCCCCCTTCTTTCTTCAATTCCATGGAGCATTTACCTATTCACTTACCTTATGAAGCGAAAGTTGGAGGACCTGTCCAATATCGATGGATGTATCCATTTGAGAGGTTCCTTAATCATTTGAAAAAGAAGGTTGGCAACAAAGCTCGGGTCGAGGGTTCCATATGCAACGCTTTTTTGTTAGAGGAAATTTCTAATTTTTGTTCCCTATATTTTGAAGATCACATTGACACAAAAGCGAAGGACTTGGAGGTTGGTGTGAATTCCGATAACCAACTAGATTCAAATATACCCGAGTTGTTCAATGATGACATGGGAAATACTACCGGGAAATGTATAACGAGGTACTTAAATGAAAAAGAGTTTGAAGAAGCTCATTTTTATGTGCTAAGAAACTGTGGGCAATTTTTAGAGACTTATGAAAAGTAAGTATTTGATTCATTATTACACAAATAACTTTTCGTAATAAAATTAATTCATTATAGTTCAAACGTACATTACTAATTAAAACATGTCTTGATGTCACGTCTTATTATTAGGGAATTTGAGACGTACATCAAACTCACATATCCTGATGTCACGTCTTATGATGATGTTTGGAGCAAACATGACAAAAGTTTTTCGAAATGGTTGGGAAATGAAGTAAGATCACATTTCAATTTCTTATTAACTAATAATATTGAGAATATAACATCTTAATATAATTAATATATTGTTTTATTGATATATAGGCTTATAGATTGAAGGATCCTTTAATAATAGCTCTAGCAGGGGGTCCAAGTAACTGGGTGAGGACATGGAGAAGATATTCTATCAATGGCTATAAATTTCGTGCTTTTAAAGAGGGAGTTGATGTTCCGAAAGCTACTATAAGCAATGGGGTTTGTGTGAGTTCTACTGAAGGGTTGGACTACTACGGAACCCTTAATGAAGTAGTTGAGCTTTCTTATTATACCGAGCACAGAATTTATAAAGCCATATTGTTTAAATGTGATTGGTTTGATAATTCCCCACAAGGAGTTAGTATCCATAAGGTATACGGACTTGTCGATGTAAACTTAAAAAAGAAACTTCGTGGACATAACCCATTCGTGGCAGCTTTTCAAGTGGATCAAGTGTGTTATGCTCCTTATCCAACCACTAAGAAAGATAATCAATGGTCCGCGGTTTTTAAAATCAAGGCACGATCGCATGTTGATGCTCCTGTTGACGAAATTGTCTTCCAAGAAGATGTGGTTGTCAATAGTCAGTCAATTTCACCAATTTTGGTGGAAGAGACACAAAGTGAGGATGAATATGAAGTGGTTGTTGAAAGGGGTGAAGGGGAGTATGACAAGGACATCGGTGAAGAAAAAGAAAAAGATGATGAAGATGAAGAAATTCAACTACTACAAAATGAGGAAGATGAGGAAGAAGTCGGAATACTTTTTTCAGATGATGAAAGTTTGTTGATTTGTAGTGATAGTGATAGTGAGGGTCACTAGTTAATTGTAATCTATTTGTCAAAATACAATTATAATCAAATTTGAAACTTTGCATTGTAATTCAAAAAGTTTGCTCACGGTTTTTATATATTGAACTACCTAACAATTTCCATTGTATATAGCTTTTACTTATGGCAGGTGGATCGTTTATCAGACGAATCATAGGTGGCAGTACTAGTCGTTCTCGTCGTGCTGACGATGAGCGGAACGAGGAGGATGCTGCCTTTCAGGAGCAGGAGCAGGAGCAGGAGCAGGAGCAGGAGCAGGAGCAGGTGGCGATCCCGACGGTACAGCAGGAGAGTAACCGGATTATTCTGTCTCGCAATCCTGCATAGGCCAATGGTAAGTGTCTAATTAATTTATAGAATACTTTTATTATCGCAAACTTTATTTTATTATCACTTTTACGCTAACTTCTATTATCTTTTATTATCGCGTTCGTTCTAATATGTATATTTTTCAGGTGGGACGACAAGCCGATCAAGCAATACGTTACTTGGTCTTTTATTCGTACCATAGGCCGAGAATACTTCACCAAATGGAGTGAAGCGAGCCACTACCAGCGTAGGCGGATGTGGGATTACTTTCAGGTATATTTTATTACGGTTGTATCTATTACTAAAAAGTAATTGTTTTCATTCAAAAAGTGTAGTTATACAATTTCAGCAATTACTAACAAGTTGTTTATGATGAAATAGAATCATGTGAACTCGGTCGATCAGAACTACGACCCGAAGCCCGACTGGAAGAAACATGTCACGAGGCGGATTACCTCACTTGTTAATGACTGCAAGTATAACAAAAATAGGCCGGAATGGGTGCCCGAAAGTTGGTGGGAAAACATTAGAAATAGGCCCGAAAACGATTCCGAATTCGCCAAGAAGTCTAACATAAACAAGGCTAATAGACGGTCAGGTGGCGAGAAAGCGGTGGGCACCCATACTCTAGGTCGGAAGAGTTGTTCCGATGCGTTTAAAGAATTGGTAAGTCCTTTATTTTTTATTTCACATACAATTTGCATATTAATTATGAAGGATTAATATTGCCGATATATCACTCAATGTTTTTATAATACTTTCAGGTTGATCCTACGCCGTACAAGTTGTTTGAGAAAACAAAAAAGAACAAGAAATGCGAGTGGGTTAACCCTAGAGCTGCTAAGACAAACGTAAGTTTGTCTAATAATTACTAAGGAGTTTTTTTATATCCAATTTTAATACTATTTATTAGTTTCGTTTTGTTTTGATTACTTAATGTTTTTAATTATATAATTTCTTTTTTGTGGGTTCAGGAAGCTTACACCGAGGAGATGAGTCAGCAAACGCCAACTGGCGAGACTCCAGACGGATTCCGTGCATTCTACAAAGCGGTAGACGGATTCGATAAGAAGTCAAGGCTCTTCGGGATAGGAGACAAGGGGAAACAAGTGTGGTATGATCCACCATGCAACAAAAGTGCACGCGCTTCTTTCTCCTACAATCCTACAGATTACACTCAATTCGCAACTCAGAATACTCAAATGAAGGAGCAATTGAATGCACTTGCGAATGAACGAGAACATGAGAGAGCCGCCCGAGTTGCCCTTGAAGCACAAGTACGGGCCAATCAAGAACAAATGGATTACCAAGCCGCGCAAATGGCTGCCATGCAAGCGGCTATGATGAGATTTCTTCCCCCAGAGTTGTGTAACAACTTCCCTCCTCCACGTCCAAGAGATGACAACGCGGACGACGGGCACGGTTTTGGAGGACCTCCCATTACCCCCTTAGGTTAGTAATGTTTAATCTACCTAAGTTAGGAACCGTTGAATTTGTAAGCTTGTAAAAACAAAGTTGTATGAATTTGTAGGACATTTTATGTAAAGAATTCTTTTTCCAATTTTTATCGGTCTTCCCTTTTACTTTTATTGCCTTTTGTTGATTCCCGACCGTGCGGTCGATGTGAGTATGAATTACCGCTTTGCGGTGAACGTATGTATTTTCTGTATTTCAGGTTTTGTTGAAATTTTCACCGTTTAAAACAATGCAAATAACGCATTGTGGCTGGACAGCAGGCTGCTGTATCCAGCCACTACTCTATTACGTACTGACGGAAATTCCGTCAGAAAAGTCAATCTTGACTTGACTTACTGACGGAATTTCCGTCAGGAAAGTCAAGATTATCTTGACGTTTCTGACGGAAATTCCGTCAGTAAGTCAAGTCAAGATTGACTTTCTGTCGGAATTTCCGTCAGTAAGTCAAGTCAAGATTGACTATTCTGACGGAATTTCCGTCAGTACCTTCAAGATTTTGTTGACTTTCCAGTTAATTTGCTTGACGCAACTCCCGTCAGTAAGCCGTCAGAATAGTAAGTTACTGACGGATTTTCCGTCAGGAGGTGTTTTTTTGTTACCAATTAAAGCGACGCGTAGTACTGACGGAAATTCCGTCAGTAATTGAAATTACTGACGGATTTTCGTTGTTACTGACGGATTTTGTCCGTCAGTTTCCCGAGTTCGTTTTGTAGTGAATGCATGTTGTGTCGGTCGTAGTCTAGGTGAGTGACTATATTTTCTTCTCTCTCTTTTACATATTTACTTACCATTTGCTTGATGAGAGAAGAGTGACCCGTAAGAGTCCGAATTTGGTTGAGTCTTGCAAGGTCGAAAGTCTAATTTATTTCCAAGATTGTATAAATTCGTTCACTCTCGTATTAAGCTTTGTAGCGATTGAATGAGTGCATTAAACTGTTTATTTCCAAGATTGTATAAATTCGTTCACTCTCGTATTTATTTCCATGTTTGCTTGAGGACAAGCAAAGGTTTAGTTTGGGGAAGTTTGATGCGTGCATTTTGTATAGACTTTTTAGTCCATTTATGCACGCATTTCTATGTCATTTAGGTGATATTAAGTCGCCATATGCCCCTATTTGGCTACTTTGTACTTTTATTACTATTTTGTAGGTACAAGCTGCGTAGTAGCGGAAACCGAGCCGAAACAGTCCACTTTGCATGCATTTAGGAGAATGGAAGGAACGGAACAGAAGCTCTTGCATGGGGAAGCGTGAAACCGCTCGCAATAAAGTCCAAAGCCATGTCCAACACTGCATGATAGGCCAAAAGACCTCGATCGACTATGTATTTGATCGATCGAGGAGAGTTGAAGAGAAGAGTTGCTCGATCGAGCTGTCCTGTGCTCGTTCGAGTAGTAGCCGCTGAAGAGTTGCTCGATCGAGTAGAATAAGTACTCGATCGACCAATATCCAAGAATAAAGTCCTCGATCGAGTGGTTCTTTCCCTCGATCGAGTGGATCCTTTCACGGGCCTTAAGTCCATAGCTTGATTAGGGTTTAGAGTCGTGTTATGCTTATTTAAGACTCTTATTTTTGTCATTAGGTTATCATGGGGTGATCCCTGATCATCACCACTTAGCTTCTAGTTTCTGAACTCTCTTCTTTCTTTAGTTTACATTCGGGTTTATCAACGTGGATTTGTTTCTTACGCCGGATTGCTAAGATTGTAAACTTCTTCTTTTCTCTCTTTCTTAACCTTTGTTTTAATTAGTGTTTACTCTTCTTAATTACTGCGTTGTTATTGTCTATGCTTGTTAATTACGATTTTATTATGTCTATCGTCATATGTTTAATCGTTTTTATTAACATCGTTAATAACATGACTAGCTAATTCTCTTGTATGTTGGGATGAGGGAAACTGTAGTAGAGACATGTTAGGATAGATTATTTTAGTTAGTATTGAATATGAGAATCAGTTTAAGCAATTTAATTGAGGTTTAGTCGAATGAGTGCACGCAGGAGACTGGCTAGGTAGTTAACCCCGACCTGGATCGAAAGATTGGAAGGGAAAGGCTTGCTTAGAATTGATAGGTGACTCCTAAGAGGACGAGAGTTAATTAGGAAAATCCCTAGGGTGGTTTGAGACCGAGAGGAGAAAACCATTGCCCTTCTCATTGATAGATTGACTGACTTAGTTGACCCGTAGATGCCGATATTGCAGCGGACCGAATCCTAGCATATTCTTCCCTTATCTGATTTATTTCATATTAATTTCTACTTTTTTTCTCTTCCTTTAATCTTATTTAGTTTAGTTAAAATCTTTTCAAAACCCCCCAGATTGTTACTAGCAGATTTAGATTTCAGTTAGTTAGTTTCCTTCCTGTGGAGATCGACCCTACTTCCACTATCTTCTTAGTTAGTAGACTTAGGTTTTAGTTTTGGTGTATAACGACCACATCAAGCACGTTAGGAGAAAGATGAGATCTAAGTTCGATTTGTTCCGGACGGCGAAGGAGATGACCGTAACGGATTATTATAACAAGTTCACCGAGCTGGAAAGTTATGCGAACGATATACAGTGGAGTCAAAAGTCTTTCGCGAAAAAGTTCGTTAAGGGGTTGGTCTTTAGGCTCATGGATAAACTATCTCTGGGGGTGTTTTCCGAACTAAATGATGAGTATGATAGGGCTGGGCTGGCGGAGCGTAAGGCAAATATGACAAAGGAGGCGAAGGACTCTATGAATGTGAAGAGGAATGCTGAGAGTGAGAGAGGGAGGCAACTCCACCTATAAGGGGGGTAACTACACCCAGACCCTAAAATATTTTGGTGGTGGTGGCTACGTCGGAGGACAGCAGTATGGGGGAAGAGGTGGTTGAGCAGCTAGCGAGATTTCGGGGGTTAGGTGCCATAGTTGTGGTGGCTTAGGCCACAAGAGGTTCGTGTGTCCCACTGTTGTAGAAGGGGGAGGCTTTCAGTCGGCGTACCAGAGGAGTTATTCTCAAGGTCATGGGCAGAGCATGGCGAGCAGTCGTCTTTCGGGATCATGGAGCATGAAAGGGAACCGGAGTGCGAATGACAGCGGTTACAATAACAATGGTGGGAACTATCAACATCCGAAGAATAATGGGAACCAAGGTTCAGCATCGAAATCTATAACACCAGTTAGTACCGTTCAAGGTGGGGGTTAGAAGAACAGTGGAAAACTGTTCATGATGGACAAGCAGGTAGCCGAGGATGACTTGCAAGTGGTGACTGGTACTTTGTCGTTAACAATATTCCGTCTTTCGTTTTTATTTTATTCAGGGACGACCCATTATTTTATATCTAAGAGTCATGTGTTGATGTTGGGTCTTGGGGAGAGCAAGTCTGTAAAAGATGAGGTATTTATACCGTCTAGAGAGTCTGTATCTTGTTGTAAATTTTTTAGGGGCGTGTCCATGATCGTGGGAGGGATATACTTTCCTATAAATTTGTTTGAAATCACTTTAGACAGGTTCGAGGTCATTGTCAGGTTGTATTGGTTAAAGAAGTATAAGGCTAGTATTGATTGTCATCAAAAGAAGGTGTCTTTAAGAGGTCCTAAGGGAGTTAGAGTGTCGTATTGGGGATTTGTGGTGAAGCCAAAGGTCAAGTCGATTGCGGCGATTACCTTAAAGTCTTACCTTAGGAAGGGGTGCCTACTGATTTTGTCGCATGTGAGGGATTCCGGAATGGAAGAGTCATCGGCAGCGCAGATAGAGGTGGTGAACGAGTTCGAGAATATTTTTCCCGATGGAATACCAGGATTACTTCCTAAGAGGGATATTGATTTTAGCTTGGAATTGAAGCCGGGAACAAGACATATCTCTAAGGCCCGGTACCGTATGGGTCCTAGGGAGCTCGAGGATTTGAAGAGGCAGTTGAATGAGTTGCTAGATAAGGGGTACATCCGGCCTAGTGTTTCGCCGTGGGGTGCACCTGTGTAGTTCGTGAAGAAGAAGGATGGCAGTTTACGGTTGTGCATTGATTATTGTGAACTGAACCATGTTACGGTGCAAACTAGGTATCCATTACCTAGGATTGATGATTTGTTCGACCAGTTGAGTGAAGCTCGATAATTGTCGAAGAATGATTTGAGGTCCGGGTATCATCAAATGAGGATTAAGAATGATGACATTCTGAAGACAGCTTTTCGTTCGAGGTATGGTCACTATGAGTATGTAGCATTGCAGTTCGGGTTGACTAACGTATTAACGGAATTCATGGACCTTATGAACCAGATTTTCAGTCCATTCTTGGACACTTTCGTGCTGGTGTTATCGATGATATCCTAGTCTATTATAAGACTAAGGAGGAGCATGTGGAACATTTGAGGTTAGTGTTGCAAATTTGAAGGACAATCAACTTTATGCTAAATTGTCTAAGTGTGAGTTCTGGTTGGAGAAGGTAGCGTTCTTGGGTCATATAATCTCTGAAGAGGGGGTGATTGTAACACCCGCAAAATTCCCGTATAGAATTTATAACTTAATTAACTATTATATAATTTAATTTATAATTTGAATCTATTTTTATAAAGTTGTTGCTTTACATGTATAATAATAATAATGTTAATAGCAATCACCGCTTTAGGTGTGTAATATGCTTTCAGGCGTGTTTTTAATGATTATCGACTCAACTAGTGTTGTTGAGCCTAGTATTTCTTATGGGCCTTTTCTCCTTCTATTTTCCCTTCATAAAACCCTCACATAACCCTCAGAACTTCATCTCCTTCACCAAAAATTCTGAAATTCCCCTCTCAACAAACACCATTAACATTCCTCTTCTTTCCAAACCCAGATTCATCATATCTCACTCAATTCTTTACCAATCGGAACCATTTTGCACCAATATTCTCTTTGTCTCGCCCTTCTTCCTTCTATGTAAGATGTAAGAAAGATACCATCTTTCTTTAGATTTCTACAAATCCGTCTTTTTAGGGTTAAGTATTTTTACTCTTTCCCTTGGGGCTTTCGTTAGGGGACAAGCTTGGATGACTCGGGCGTGGCTAGTTGACGTTTTGGAGCGCTAAATAGGGTAATGTAGACGGGTTACTCGATATCACATCTTTATGTGTTTTAAATAATGAATTAGTAACCAAATAGGAATGGTTATGACAATTTCATGTTGTTGGATGCTTTATGGGAGAGTTAAGTTGGATAAACTTTAACATTGTCTTGAATTTCATGTTTATATGTCACCTTTGTGGTTGCTTTGATTTGGATGTGTCTAAACATGTTGAAATTTGTGCTTAATTACTTTCCCCTTGTGCATAAAATCGTTGGAACGAGCTAAGGAACGAAACCCGCTTTAAACAAGACGTCCCATGCCTGTCCCAAGACTCGTCCCAATCGGAACAAGGGCCGTAACGGCCGGGAGAAGCTTCATCCTGACCAGGGCATAACACATGCTAGCCTTCCCTCTCTTCCTATGCCTGAACCGACTATGACAGGCTTGGTCTCGACCGGGATGATCCCTATGCCTACCGGTACGGATTTGGTCCCAACCGGAATGGACTCCAGGACCCCAAAAGTTTCTAAAAAGTTGACACATAGGCCGGTGTCGGAAAAATATGCGGTTTAGCCTTTTGAATCACCTTAATAGGAGTTTATATGAGTAAATGGCGTCCGTTTTACTATTTTGAGTT
Organism: Heliosperma pusillum; assembly: GCA_022085475.1. NCBI lineage: Eukaryota > Viridiplantae > Streptophyta > Magnoliopsida > Caryophyllales > Caryophyllaceae > Heliosperma > Heliosperma pusillum. The sequence goes on along the minus strand of JAIUZE010002244.1, from coordinate 81,098 downwards.
TTTGCATGAATATAACATATAGAAGTGGATTTCTTATGTTATTATGCTTATTTGGACGACCTAGCGATCACGTTAGATTTATTCAAATGTTTATGTATGTATATATTACCGTCACATGTTTAATTAGCGGTTTAAAAGTATGATTTGGCCATATATAACATGTTTATCATTATATCGCATTTTCTATGTTGTAATCACATCTCTTGGCCAAATAAGTCTTGTATACCTTGAGTAGTCCCTTAATTCTTGGTTGTTGGATGATATTGAACGCTCATTTCCCGTTTGTACCCTTATAGTCGTTAGACTTTATGTCGGAGCGATAGAGGTACATTCTATTTTATGTTAGTGGGGATATGACGACGTTGTTGGGAGGCGAACGCAATGCGTTGGTCGACCCGGGCGTCAAATGTTGTATCCTTGCGAGGTGGTGTTATTTTCATGTACCGTACTTGGTTGACCTTTTTCACGACGCCTCATTGATATGAGTACTCGTTATTCTGACAACCTTTCTGTTAGCTGCCCTTGCCGAAAATGGTATACTCATGCTCTTTCCGCCTCTGCCGTTGGCCGCCCTGCTGAATTTGGGGTACTCGGCTTCTGTTTTGTTGACCGAGTCTTGGATGTGTGCATGCCTAGCCACATGTCGAATCGGGTACACGCCTTTTCCCAAGAGTTTGGCCAGATTTAGACTAGGATCGTATTATTATTGTCGTCCTACCGAGAGGATTAGAATCTAGAGTCGTCTTGTCTTGCATAGTGAAGATGCTAGACCGTTTCATTTACCGTGAGAGTATGTTTGATCACATGATGGATGTTGGATTGTATATTTGGACTATTGGATGCTATGATTGGATTGTGTGTCGAGTCTCTAACCTTCTCAAGTGTATGATTGCTAATGGTGAGATGCAAGCCACTAATAGTGATACGGTTGCCAAGGAGACTCTTCCCCGAGTTGTTAATATATGATGATGATATGATTGATGACTCACTTGCTCCTTCTACTAATGTAAAATGTTGTTAATGTAGTTTCGCATGATGGTTTACTAAGTATGCTAATGTGTGATTATATGCTTTGATTATGTTTGTTTTAATGTGATATGGCTGGGAGAACCCCAAGTTACTCCCCACTGACTGTAGCATTCATTTTTAATGAATGAACAGGTTACATGTTGGTGTTTGCATGGGATTTTGACGAGTGAGCTAGCGAACGTTGTCCTTACAGCGATTCACCCCTAGCGTTGTAGTTTATATTAGTTTTATTTTTTTTTTTGTGTATTTATCAAGGGATCGGGATCCCTTATATTTATTTAAGTTACAACTTTTATAAACGATTTGCTAAATTAAGTTTTAGTTTTATAATAAAGTGACATTCACGGTTTTTGCCTTTAAAGTTTTTAAAATCTCGTATTTTCTGCTGCAAATCTATGTGTTTACTTTATTGAGAAATCGCGGGGTGTCATAGTGATGGTTGATCTGAGTAATATTGAGGCACTGTCTAATTGGGAGGCACCAAAGAATGTAGCTGAGGTGAGAAGTTTCTTGGGTTTAGCTGGATATTTTAGGAGGTTCGTGAAGGACTTCTCCAAGATTGCTAGACCTATGACGACATAGTAAGGGAGGAGAACAAGTTTCGCTGGGATGAGAATTGTGAGACGACATTCCAAGCTTTATTAAAGCGCTTGAGCACAACTCCTGTCTTAGCATTACTAGATCTGAGTGAGAATTTTGAGGTGTATACGGATGCTTCGAAGTGTGGGCTGTGGCGTGTGTTAATTCTAAATTGGAAAGTAATAGTGTATGCGTCGAGGCAGTTGAAGCCGTATGAAGAGAATTATCCTACTCATGATTTGGCGTTAGGTGCCGTTGTGTTCGCTTTGAAGTTATGGAAGCACTATTTGTATGGAGCTACTTTCAAGGTGTTTTCGGACCATAAAAGTTTGAATTACATCTTCCCCTAAAAGGAGCTCAATATGAGGCAACGACGGTGGATGAAGCTGATTGGTGACTATGATATGGAGATCTTCTATTATGAGGGAAAATTTAATGTGGTCGCGGATGCGTTGAGTAGGAAGATTGTGCATTCTCTATGCACCGCGATGTCTTTGATGCGGTTGAGGGATGAGGTAGCGAAGATGGGAATTAGTGTGATTCGAAAGGGGGAAGCTACAAGTGATTTGACAATCGAGCTGGAATTGTATGATGACATCCGAAGCAAGCAGCTACTGGATCCTAAGATTGAGTCGTGGAGGAAAGTGGCAGGGGAAGAGATTTTGATTTTGATGTTTTGTAAACAAAATAAAGGCATAAACACAACAAAAATTATGATTATAACAAAGATAAAGAAGTTTAGGGAGATAGGTTCATACATGTAGATTAATTTATTTCAAGTTGGTGTTTAGAAATCATGCAATTGATTCATTGTTTAGGTCCTACAACATCTTTCCATTTGTTGCTACCATAGTACAAGATCTAACGAGTTTTCACATATACTAGTTTGAACTACCGTGCTATGCTTTGTCTATTCAATTCCACACTTTTGGTCTTAGGAAAGAACATTAGATTTAGTCAAAGATTGTGATCAAGAATCATTTACAAACAATACAATCCAAGCATGTAATAGAACAATGGTATAAATGCAATAATTTGTTTCGAACAATTTCAATCACTAATCATACATGACTCCCCCACTCTCCTAGGATTAGGATTACTCACTCATGTTTAAACAAGACAGAACTATTGTCATATTAAGATCAATTAGACTAGTCATGGGTGATGTATAAATGCAAAACAAAGTTTATAATGCGGTAAGATTAAGATGATAACAATGACTAAAAAAAGACAATAACAATAATAGAATTGTATGAACACGAACTTAGATTATGTCATAAACTAAAGACTATATGATTAGATAAAGATAAGAAATGATAAGAAACTATCAAAGGACAGAAATGTTACTTGAATAAAGGCTTAGAATGGAGTATGATCAACCCAAGATACTAGTGAAAGTATCACAAACAACCAAAATATTTCTTACAACCCTTCTAAAAGATAAAAAATTACTAGAGTACTGAAGAGAGAACTAAGAGAGGATTGAGTATGAGATGGGTTGAGATTGTGCTGGGGTGCTCTTCTTATATAAGCCTTGGAAGACGCGTGAAATCAATACCCATAAATACACCTCATAAATTAGAGGAGTCCAAACGAAATGCGAGTAGAAATACATGTCCCCGATTGGGGATGCATGTTTCTAGGTGTAGTTGCTTCATCTTCCCTCTTTCACGCTTCCCCAAGTATGAAAACCCAATAGGGGATGTGATGTCTTACTTTGGAATATTTCTTTGAGTGCTTATCCTTGACTTTCGTTGACTTTCATGTCCCCTACAGTATAGAAGATAATGCTAGGGGACGCGGAATCACTTCATATTGAGTCTCGTTTCATCGAATTCCTTCTTCGAGATGAGCCAATGCTATCACGCTACTGATAAGTGAATATTTGTATGGTTTTAACCCCCAATTTAGCTCGGTTTTGTATGTCATTTGTGCTTTGTTAAGCCACTTTATGAGCTAATATCGTCTTCTAGGCGAATTCCTATGTTCTAACCTGTTTTGTAGGGAAAGTGACGTTTCTACGCCCTTTTTCTATATTTCCGAGCATTTGCCTAGAACTCGACTATTTGAAGATGCAAGCTTGACCAAGTGAAAGGCATTTAAATAAGGTTCACTAATTCGAAAGAGAGAAGAAGTAAAGACGGTTTCGTAGTTGTCGGAAGATCAATCATTTAGGCGGAAGAATTCATCGGTTTACATCAAACCCTATCAACAACCCCGACTCAGGAGGTCAAGGGGGATGTTGGAAGTCAAGTCAAAGCAAAGGGAGATGAAGAGTTAGTCAAAAGCTTCCAGAAGACAACTTACCCGATCGGGTAAGTGGTGTACCCGATCGGGTATGTGTGCTGCTTCGAGCATTGCGGCTCCTTCATCCTATTTTTGACCTATGTGTTTAATGCCCGCCCTCTTCTCCACGAAACCCTAATACTATAAATAGATGCTCTAGCCCTCATATCATATCATCCATCCCTTCACACAACATCTCTTCTCTTCTTACGTTTCTCTTTAGTTTAGTTCTTCTTCTTTCTTAGTTTAGTTTAGTTTTAGTTTTCTCTAGTTTAGTTTAGTCTAGTTCTAAGTTTTCTTCAATTGTAGTTGTTCTAGTTGTAATTGGAATTCAAGTTTCCGGGTTTGCATTTCCTATTCAAGTTCTTATTCCATTTCAATCTTTGCTCATCCTTTTTCGGTAATCTTTATTCTCGTCTTTACATTATAGTTTCATTTTCTTTTAGTATTTCCTTTATCATGTTTATCATTCTTAGTTTTATAATCTTAGTTTCCTTTTTATTGTTAATCATGCATAAGTAGTCACCCTTCTAGGGTGTAGGATAGCCATGTTAGATTAATTAAAAGATGATAATTGGATAAAAGAAATTGTGCCTTTAAAACGTTGTGTCTATGCATGTTTGGATTGTAACGATAGTTATCGATTTTTGGCCAAAATCATTTGACTAGTATGGAATTCTTTTCCAAGGTAGACATACGAGAATTGAATAGACAAAGCATGACATAGTGGATTAAGACCTAGTAAATCGCACAAAAAGCCTGCTAGACCATCTGATCTATGATTGTAATGAACACACCATTCTTACGAACGCTCAATGAATTATTTGCATATCCTAAATCCAATTTCATCAATATGTTAATCTACATGTGTGAACCTACTTCCCTAGATTCTTTTCTTTATTGCATTGTTATTATTTAGTAATTAGTGACAAACATTTGCCAATCGTCCAAGGTAGAGTTCTAACCACAACTATTCACAAGTATCTCCCGTCTCCCCGAGATCGACCCCTTACTTCCCTAATTACATTAATTTGTTGTTAGCCTAGTCTGGGTTATTTATCTTTGATTAGGGTACGCGACAACCCGATCAAATTTTGGCGCCGTTGCCGGGGAGCACGGTTTTGTTTAACTGTGATTAGTAGAGTTTTATCTTATCTTTTTCCTTTTTTTTCTTTTGTCTTGAGGAACACTTGTTCCTTGAGATTTTTCTCACCATTTTCTTGTAGTATAGTGACTCTTTTCAGATAATAGGAATATTTTCTTTCAAAGGGATTGCTTTATTTTCTCTCAATGACTATCTATTTCCAACCACCACAATGCAAGAATGAGCCTTTCCATGAATACCTCGACCGGTTTTATATCTATTGTAGACATATTATCTCTCTTGGGTATACCCTTGATGAGACCTATATGAGGAATGTCGTGATTCATGGAATGTTCATTAAGTGTCGTAGCCTGGCAATGCAATTGAGTGCTGGAAGTTTTTATCAGAAGAGAGGAAAAGAACTTTGGATTTTCTTGGACTTTATGGCATCCCAATCTCTGGATGAAACGCACCGGCGGTTGAGAATCCAAGAGCAAATCAATGAAATCAGGGCTCAACTTCAAATACTCAAAGGGCAAAAGGAAGAACCCACGTTTAAAATTTGTAAGCCAATCAATTTTCCTTATGCTTTTTCAGCCCCCCCATGTGAGTCTATTTTCTCCTGTGCTTTTTCATGTCCCCCATGTGAGTCTAATTCTCCCCAATCATATGAATTAATAGATGACGATGATGATGGTCCAACCTTTTCTATTGAAAGTCACTCTAGTGTCGTTCCATTTGACAATTTTGAGACCCCCATTATTGATATTAACCATATGGTAGTCGAGACTTTAGACAAGGATGTTGTTAAGCCCATTTGTGACTCCAATGGAGAGTTGTCGATCGAGTCATCAATTTCTTTGAAAATCCCTTCGCTAAGGATATTCCAGATTTATTTGAAAATGATACTGGGTTTTGTGAACCTAGCTTTGAAATTAAGTGGGATCAACCACCCATTTTTGATTCCCAATCCTTTGATTCACCCTACCCCCAATTAGAGTCCACTAATGATATTTTGGGAACTAATTGTTTGTTCCATGATCTTAAACATTTCACTCCATCTCTCATTGACGAGTGGAGCAGTTCAGTGGTCATCTATGAAGTTTGTCATGCGCACAATGATAAGATATATAAATTCTTACCTTCAATATTTCATGCCTATATCTTGTCAATTGCTTACATATGTTTTTGTATAGCTCATGCGCAGGTATATGATCGGCTTCTAAGGGCATTGACATGCTTTTTAAGGCACAAAGAATGATTTTTATTAATAAAGAGTCTAGCGAGACGTTAAACCAGCGCTTCTCGGGAGGCAACCCGTGTTTTCCCTTTCTTTTTTGCATTTTATTTTTATTTTTCCCTTTTTCGTTGTTAGGATTTACCTTGCAAATGAAAGAGTTTTTGAAGAGAATCTATAAAGACCTTCCTTGTCAAGTCCAAAAGACTAGCTTGGGGGAGTCCGCACTCACTAGTACGCTTCACTCTTCTTTCATTTCCTTTTTACCCTTCTTTCCATTAAGCATCTCGTTGCATGTTTTGTCTTCGTACTCACATTGAGGACAATGTGATGTTTAGCTTGGGGGAGGGATTGCATTTTCCCATTTTGCATTTTAGTTGATCATTTTTCAAATTTTGAATAAAAGAAAGAGAAGATTTTTGAGAAAATTTAAAAAATTTCTGAACATAATTGGATGCTTTTCATGCTTTGCTTGCTTGTTTACTATGCCATCATGTTACATTTCCCAAACTTAGGGCTTTTAAAAGATAATGGTTCAATATTTATTGAATTTTGCATATATGGGGAAGTCTTGTACACAGTAGGCATGGAATGAATCTATAGATGAGTACGCTTGATCTTGACATTTGGCAAGTTACATATATTGTAAGGTAGAACCTCCTTAGACTGGTACATCTATACCCAGTCTCATCTAGGTGTGTGTAGTTCTCCTTGTGATGTGTGTCATGTCAAAACGCATAAGTATGATTCTCATTTCATTTCTATAAGCATTGCATTCATGATTCACTATGATTTGAAGCCTTTTTCACTTTAATTTGCCCCTCAAAATAAGCCCCTTCATACAAATGCTTCACAAAATAATAGCTACACATAAAAACTGCCTACCTTTTGAGCTCGTAACTAGACTATGGTGTATGGGTGCTCTTTTGAGAAGATTTTGTTCATATTTGTCAAAGTGAATTTGGAGAACGAAAAAGTTCAAGAAGTGAAGTTATGTTCAGAAAAAGAAAAAAAGAGAAAAAATGAATAGAAAAAATAGGAAAAAGAAATAAAAGAAGAAGTTGTGAGTATCTCCTCAAAATGTCAAGTCAATATTCAGAAGGAGTTTACCCTTGTGTTTCGTGTGTAATAAGCCACTTTTTCAGTCTGGCTTCGTTTATTCGTTTTTTGGGAATTAATCGAAGGTTTGGATTGAGTATTCATTTATCATTGGTCAGTTGCTAGCTCATTCTAACCTTCACATGACCATAACTGTTTGTCCACCTTTCACCCATTTCCCAAAGCCTTCTTCTTATTTTTCGGCTTCTTTTCTGTGTGCATTATGATCTTTGACTTGTGTTTTGAATTGTTTACCATATTAGATGCGGACACATTTTCATAAGTCGTAGATAGGTGAGTGTCTCAAAAACATTTACACATAAAGAAATCACCTTTTACATATACAATGAGTGTTCGAGTGTACCGTGAGAGTCCATTTGTCAAAAGATCATGCAAGAGCCGAAATTCTATAGTGAAATTCTTTGTGCTACGCCGTTATGTAAATCTCAGCCATGTTTATGTATCATTCTTGCCCACGTTGTTTTTGGGTTATGATTCATTATGTTTCCAAAGCTTTATGTTGAGATTTGTTTCCTGATGGTGTAGTAGCCAATGCTTGCAACCTTGTCCTGGTATTGTTTGTTATGTTTGCTTGAGGACAAGCAAAGTTTTAGCTTGGGGGAGTTTGATAAGTGAATATTTGTATGATTTTAACCCCCACTTTAGCTCGGTTTTATTTGTCATTTGTGCTTTGTTAAGCCATTTTATGAGCTAATATCGTCTTCTAGGCGAATTCCTGTGTTCTAACCTGTTTTGTAGGGAAAGTGACGTTTCTACTCCCTTTTTCTATATTCCCGAGCATTTGCCTAGAACCCGACGATTTGAAGAAGCAAGCTTGACCAAGTGAAAGGCATTTCAAGAAGGTTCACTAATTCGAATGAGAGAAGAAGCAAAGACAGTTTCGTAGTTGTCGGAAGATCAATCAATTAGGCGGAAGCAATCGTCGCTTTACATCAAACCCTATCAACAAACCCGACTCAAGAGGTCAAGGGGGATGTTGGAAGTCAAGTCAAAGCGAAGGAAGATGAAACGTTAGTCAAATACTTCTAGATGACAACTTACCCGATCAGGTAAGTGTGTACCCGATCGGGTATGTGTGCTGCTTCGAGCATTGCGGCTCCTTCATCCTATTTTTGACCTATGTGTTTAATGCCCGACCTCTTCTCCACGAAACCCTAATACTATAAATAGATTCTCTAGCCCTCATATCATATCATCCATCTCTTCACACAACATCTCTTCTCTTCTTTCTTTAGTTTAGTTCTTCTTCTTTCTTAGTTTAGTTTAGTTTTAGTTTTCTCTAGTTTAGTTTAGTCTAGTTCTAAGTTTTCTTCAATTGTAGTTGTTCTAGATGTAATTGGAATTCAAGTTTCCGGGTTTGCATTTCCTATTCAAGTTCTTATTCCATTTCAATCTTTGCTCATCCTTTTTCGGTAATCTTTATTCTCGTCTTTACATTATAGTTTCATTTTCTTTTAGTATTTCCTTTATCATGTTTATCATTCTTAGTTTATAATCTTAGTTTCCTTTTCATTATTAATCATGCATAAGTAGTCACCCTTCTAGGGTGTAGGATAGCCATGTTAGATTAATTAAAAGATGATAATTGGATAAAAGAAATTGTGCCTTTAAAACGTTGTGTCTATGCATGTTTGGATTGTAACGATAGTTATCGATTTTTGGCCAAAATCATTTGACTAGTGTGGAATTCTTTTCCAAGGTAGATATACGAAATTTGAATAGACAAAGCATGACATAGTGGATTAAGACCTAGTAAATCGCACTAAAAGCCTGCTAGACCATCTGATCTATGATCGTAATGAACACACCATTCTTACGAACGCTCAATGAATTATTTGCATATCCTAAATCCAATTTCATCAATATGTTAATCTACATGTGTGAACCTACTTCCTTAGATTCTTTTCTTTATTGCATTGTTATTATTTAGTAATTAGTGACAAACATTTGCCAATCGTCCAAGGTAGAGTTCTAACCACAACTATTCACAAGTGTCTCCCGTCTCCCCGAGATCGACCCCTTATTTCCCTAATTACATTAATTTGTTGTTAGCCTAGTCTGGGTTATTTATCTTTGATTAGGGTACGCGACAACCCTGTCAAAGCCACAGGTAGTAATCTTTCCATGAAAACGTGACAATCATGACTCTTCAACCCATGAAGGATATGATCATGTCGATCAACACACCTACTCAAGTCGGATGCATATCCATCTGGAAACCTCAAGTTACAAATCCACTCACATAACACTTTTTTTTTAGCCTTATCAAGTGCAAATGGGGCTTTTGGCTTAACTTCATTTTCCTTAATGTGTAAGTGTGGTCTTTTGCATAATAGTTTAACGTCTTCCCTTGATTTTTCATTGTCGCAAGTTTTATTCTTATTATTCATGACCGTATGAATCAATTGCTCAAAGAAGTTCTTTTCAATATGCATAACATCCAAATTGTGTCGTATTAACAAATGTTTCCAATACGGCAAATGCCAGAATATACTTCTCTTAAACCAACCTAATTTATTGTCTTTAAACTTGTTCAATTCACTCTTTGTGCACTCAATACTAGTAGGATAATCACGAATCTTCTCCCAAATTTCAAATCCGTCTAGGAATAGAGGAGGGGTGTCATTTTTTTGTAATATATTCTTGAGAAATGAGGTTTTGTTATACCGAAATCCGTGGTTAGGCGATAAGAATTGTCGGTGACAATCAAACCAAGACACCTTATGACCCTTGGAAGGTAAAATGCCTTTGCTTCTTCCATACAATAAGGACATGCAAGGAAGTCGGCCGTAGCCCAACCGGAAAGCATGCCGTAAGCTGGAAAGTCATTGATTGTCCATAAAAGAGCGGCTTTGAGTTGAAAATTTTGTTTCTTGGACACATTGAAAGCGGGTACACCAACCTCCCACAACTCTTTCAACTCTTCGATAAGAGGTTGTAAGAAGACATCTATGTGACTTTTATGATTATCCGGCCCCGGAACAATCAATGAAAGAAACATAAATGGTTTTTTCATGCACAACCATGGCGGTAGATTGTAAGGAGTGAGAATTATAGGCCAACATGAATACTTTTTCCCAAATTGGCCGTATGGAGTAAAATCATTTGTGCACAACCCAAGTCTAACATTTCGAGACTCACTAGCAAATTCCGGGAACATTTTGTCCAAATGTTTCCAAGCCTCACTATCGCTTGGGTGGGCAAATGTCCCTTGTACACGAGGGTTTTCTTCATGCCATCTCATAGCCTCTGCAATATTTCTAGTAGCATAAAGTTGTTGTAATCTTGGACCTATAGGAAGGTAGAATAAGACTTTTTCAGGTATTTTTTTCCCACTTGATGGTGTTGGCTTGTACCTATCTTTGCCACATTTCTTACATTTATCAAGCGACACATCTTCTTTCCAAAAGAGCATACACCCGTCCTTACAACAATGAATTTTTTGATAGGGTAGTTGAAGAACTTTGAGCAATTTTTTGGTGTTATAATAGGTGCGGGTCATCACATTTCCCCGAGGTATAACATCCTCAATCAAGAAAGCAATCTTATGTACACATTTGTGCGATAAGTTGTGCTCACATTTTATGTTAACAACCCTTGCAGCTGCTTGTAACACCGACACATCGCTCCCCTCATATAAAGGTCTCTCCGCCGCATCTAACATATCAAAGAAACTCTTCAATTGAGGGTGTGGAGTTTCTTCTTCACCGATAAGGGGTTCCTCCATATGTTCTAAAGCAGTGTCACCTAAGGCATCTATTACCATCTCTCGATATGGTCCTCTTATGGGAGACTGAGTAGTATTTGGTACATTATTTGGTATTTTAAAGGAGAAAGGCTCACCATGACACACCCAATCATAATAATTTCCCGTAAAACCTTTACTAATAAGGTGTTCTTGTACCACGAATTCACTCAAGTATTTCAAATTTTTGCACTTTACACATGGACATCTAATTAGTTGTGAATTCCTAAATTCATTTCGAGTTTTAACATATTCAAGAAAACTATTCACCCCACATACAAACTCATACTTAACCATCTTCCTAGCATCCACTCTTTCTTACATCCATTCTCGTTCAACCCTCTTCATTATAAATCTATATAAATACATAAATATAACATAATTAGGCAATCCAACAACTAATTGAGACAATCTACATTCTTACTAAATAGGCAATCTAAATACTAATTCGAATTACCAATTTTAACCAACTAGTCAAATTATACTACCAACATAAAATTTCTAACTACCAAATTTAACCAACATTCAATTTCACAACCAAAGTCCAACATATATCTACTACTAACAACATATATCTACTACTAACCTCTAGAACATACTAACAATTATATATACTAACATAATCAAATTTCAATCATACAAAAATATAATTGCAAATTTACTACACAAATATACACATACATCATATACCCATCCTCAACATCTAATGAAATTATAAAAAAAAACCCCAATTTCACTACCCTTAACCCTAACTTAAACAATTCTAAAATTTCATTCAATTAACAACAACTAATCAATCCTAACATAAAATTATGTGTAAAAAACATATATAAACACTAATAAAACAACACAAAACACAAAAATTAAGTATAAATCATACCTTAATTTACTAACATCTTGAACATACTAGCATCAAATTAATCAATGCCAAAATATAATTGCAAATTTACTACTCAAACATACACATACATCATATACCCAACTTCAACATCTAATCAAATTAAAAAAAACCCAATTTAACTTAACCTTTACCCTAACTTAAACAACTATAAAATTGATTCAAATAACAACAAATAATCAAATGCTAACATAAAATTAAGGGTAAAAATAAACATAAACACAGTTAAAACAACTAAAAACACAAGAATTAAGAGAAAATCATACCTTTATCAAATTAATAGAAGAGAGAAAAGGTGATTGTTGAGAAAGGAGGGGCTGGCGGCAGGGCGACGGGCGGCTGGGCGGCAGAGCCGGAGGCAGGTGGGGGAAGGGTTGGTGGCTAACGATTCGTCGGGTTTCGGGTTAGAGTGAGAGTGTATATGTCTTGTGTTTGGTAAATGAGTTAGTTTAGTCGTCTTTTTTTTTAATATCTGAGCGCGTACCGACCGACGCTCAAACGGTCGGTATTTTTCAAGTTACCGACCGATTTATAAGAATTACCGACCGATATGTAGTCGGTCGGTATTATTACCGACCGTTTTTGTTTTGCCGACCGTTTGTGGTCGCTAATTAACTTTACCGTCCGTTTTTTAACGCGGTCGGAGTTTCCGGTCGGTGCTAGAGCGGATTCTTGTAGTGAATATGCGAATAGTGTTCTCAATTTTTTTTACTATGTACCCTTGATTTCACAATTATTAGTGTTCAATTAGATCTTGGTTTGTCGTTATGTGCTTTTTATTTTTTCCTTTACATCTCCTATATACTAAGAGAGTAAGCCCCATATAAAAATTTCACGCCAAAGCGCTAAACTTAGATAAGGAAATAATACTATTAAAAATATTTTTTTTTTTGTGAAATGTGAATTAATTCTCATTAATACTCTATCAAACCATACACCATACATCTCTTCTACCATACTATTTGTAATAAAACGATTACATCAATAACATATTTGATTCCCAACTAATATGACATCTAGTAGTGCTAAAATAATCAAGAGCCTTCACGCTTCCTTTGACGCTTTCATGTATCTTCTTCAAGAGGTACCCAGGATGATAAACTATCATCTCTACACGGCTCTTGTTCCTGGACTCCAAAATAAATTACACCAAACTAGCAAAAGCAGCCATAACAATCTTCATGCGTAACAGGGACCTGCACCTTCATTGCAGCATCCAATCGAGGTAAGATCCCAGCCATCTAATACTCAGCGGCCAGGTTTGCACACCCCTCAGACATTGCTTACTGTACTCACACTAAAAAACAGGTGCATTCTGGATTCCTGCTCTACTCCACAAAGCTCACACACCCCATCAGTCATCACCCCATGTCTCATCATTATGTCCTTGGTCAGTAACCAATCCTGCACAAACATCCAGTTAATGAATTTATGCTTGGGTAAGCAAAACCTATTCCACACATATGCATATCAGTCTGCCAGTCATATACACCATGAACAGAGTAAGGTAAGTTGGCCCAATTGTTGTCTTGGAATCCTCTATACAATGCGTCTTTGATCTTGCATACTTGTCTCCACGTCCAACTTGATATTAAAAATAATTGCCTATTGTAATCATATGCAAATAATTTATATAGGTATAAATGTCGACATACTACTATTATTATTGTTAGGTTCATAAAAACTTTTCATCAAAATAATTTGAGGAAAAAATAACTAATAAATGATATCATCAGTTTCGTGATAAAAATAATCACTAAAATACATATCTCATAACATTATTGAACTCTCTTGATTATATTTTCGGTTTCCATTTTTTCTCAAATTAAATGATAAAGACGAGAAATGTGAAATTAGTGAGTTTTGAATTGAAAGTTTATAAATAATAAACGAAAAAAAAATAATAATTTGTTTATATGGTGCAAGAATTGCACGGGATCTATATTAGTAACTTAATGTCACCCACTACTTAAAAAAAGTTATCAATAACTTTTCTTATAGATGCTTTTAAAAAGATATATTTAATCTAAACGTTATCATTCTGTAACTTTATATATTCTTCGTTTTTACGTAATTTCAACTTGATATTTTTTATGGGAAATAATCAGAGGGTGCTAATTTCAAATACAAAAAGTTGATAAACATTATTGACAGTAGAATTTATCATTAAATCAAAAATAAGATTAAACTCCAATTTAAATTGCTAAATTCTCTATCATTCCTATCTTTAAAAACCGTGAAGTTGCACGAGATCTATACTTATCTAACTAAAAATTAATAAGGCAAATTTGAAGCTTTCAATTGCTTATTTCCAAAACCAAGTTACTCCTACTTGGTAATTGGTATCAGGCATAAAATTTCCAAATCAAGGTAGGAACACAAATATGATTTCGTTGGGGGTATAATAAACTATAAATACGAAGAAGTTATTACACAAAAAAACTAAAGTGAATCTCCAATCTTGACAAAATTATGGAAGTCAGCAAAAGAGCTAGGAAGGACAACGATGATCAATTGAGCCAACTGCAAGACGGCATACTATTGGTAATACTATATCTTCTACCCTTTAGATCCGCCATCGTGACCGCGACAGTGGCGTTGGCTATGGAGACATCTGCCCAACATCGACATCTCAATCTACTCTGACTTTGGTGACCAAAGAGAAGAGTTTTTCAGTGCTATGGACCATCAAAAATCACCTTTGAATCCATTCAAAGATTCAGCGTAGATCTCGGACATTACGAAGAAGACCGCTTGTTTAACAACCAAAACCGAAACTAGGCTAATTTTCCTCGTTGGTTTGAGTGGTAATACCCCACATACCAAAGAGCCTTACAAGACCTCCTTAGTACATTGGGATGCTACCATCTCAGTTTCCCGAGGTAGTACATATCAAATTGACCATAAAAGAACATACTTATAAAATCAAATGTTTAAATCAAGTTACATCATTCTAAATCCAGACGACAGACCGTCGTAACAATAATCCAATTGATAAAATAAAGACAATGAATGTAATGTCTAAGACTCTAATCATTGATACGAAAGCTAAGACTCAACAGCGGCAATCCCATCAACTCCCCAAGGCAAGATCATTGAATTACCTTGAACACCTGCTCACTATTCCCCAATGGATCACAACCGTTTTAGAAAACAATACGGGGTCAGTACTTCATAAGCCGATCAATGTACAAGACAACAATGTAATCATCACAGTAACAAAACCGAGGCCCACGGCAGCGGTCACCTCACCAGCATCAGGCTACCATCCTGACCTGCAAAACCACCTATTGATCCCAGACCGCAACACTTGCCATCGAAATTCCATCTCACCGCAGGGAAATACCCGGAACATTAATGTGCACATCCCCCTCGCAGCGGGAGAGCTACGACAGGCAAACTCGGGGTGTGATCCGTCTCCCGACGGATCACCAAAATAATAACCAAGTATCACATTCCAATTCCAACTCCAACTCCAAACACCATCATCAACACCACAGTAACCATAATCATCATCATAACAATAACCATCATCATCATCATAATAACAACCATCATCATCAGTAAGCTACACATCTCATGACAAAGATTAACATATAAAATACTGAGTAGGAAATCCTACGTTTTCGCAAATCCGCAGCAATCACAAATACGCAATCACTAGAAATCTTCCTCTACAAAGTCTCCCCCTAAACATGTAATTAACATAATTAATACTAACCCTTCTTCCCTTTTACCCTAATTCAATTAGGGTTACAAATCAATACCAATAGTAATAATAAACATATAGATGAACCACTTACCAATTGGAATCAATCAAGACAAGAAACAATAGATCCGGCTTGTGATGATTAAGGATGCTTGAGAAGTTTTTGAGAGAGTTTAGAATATTAGGGTTTGATTATGAAACGTAAACTGATGAAATTATGTTTTAAAACCTCTAAATAATCTTTAATCAAACCGTCCAAATTAATCCCGCAGACCTGTGTACTCGGTGGAATACACCGCCTTCGGTCGAGTGCATTAACACTTGGCCGAGTGGCAACTAGGCAGAAGGTTGCCTAACTGACACACGCACCCTACTCGGCCGAATACACTCTACTCGGCCGAGTACCAATCACACTCGGTCGAGTTACTTCTACTCGACTGAGTATACATCAGTACTCAGAATACGGAGTATTACATGGATGGTTATGTAAAAGAAAACTGGTATGGGAATTAACGTTTAGTCTATGGGGAGGGCATGGATACCCGAGTTACCACTTTCCTGATCATCCAATGTGTATTTTCCATGTTGTGATTCATCTAACACCTTGGTTTTTGACATATGAAAATAATGATGCTTCTAATGCGGCCTTGTTTCACCTCCCTAATTTGAAACATATTTTGGTCGAATTAAATGCTCGAAATGCCGTAGGTTTTGAAAAGCTTGTTTCTTCTTCGATCCCCTTCCCTCCAACATTTGTCCTTGTTGGCTTCTTTTATGAATAATAAACAATATCACACTCTTAATATATCTAATCCCTCTCTTAAGCAGTTGGAGATTAATCTCGGAGATCCCATTGTTGTTGTGATAAACACGCCTAACTTGGAGTATGTAGAGTCTATTGATCGAATACGAAAGAGGGGGGTGAATTGAGTATTAAAAACTAGCCCCACTTTTTCGATTTATATGATATGTAATTAATTATTTGATCTTATCAATTAAAATCAACTAATTAATTAATCAAAGTAAGCGCGAGTAACGAAATAACGAAAAGTAAAGAGAGTAGAGAGAGGCACACTGATTTTTGAAGTGGTTCAGTTTCACACGTTGAAACCTACGTCCCCTATTCTCGATTAATAGTTTTTAGTACCTTTCTACGGATTACAACAATTATCAACCCACTCGTATAATCAACACTATGATTATAACTCAAGGTGAGTATCGCTAAATACTCTATACTATCTTACGCTAATAAGAAAGTACAATATAAGTCACACAAATTCCCGTTAAAGAATTGTAAGCTTATAATTATGTACTATTATCCAATAACGTATTTCACTCAAGCGATTGATAATAATTGATGCACGACTCTTTTGAAAAACAAACTCTTAAAATAATAAATATTTGCTCAAAGGTTTGCTTTAAAAACGATTTTGGAAAATCAACACTAGCAAATATGTAACGTGTTGTTCGTGTGATTTCGTGTATATTCGTGTTGTTCAAAATAATATGTGAAGGAGTATATATAGTAATAGAAGTATAGTAGATCTAAAACCCTAGCTTAATATTTAAGAAAGATATTTATCTTTAATATCATAAAATAATATTTGCTTATCTTTTAGAAATATCTTTATCTCAAAATATTATTTGGTTTATCTTATAGAAATATATTTATCTTTAATATCTCAAAATATTGTTGTAAAGATATAATAGAAATCTAGATTAGGTAAACAAGGGAAACAACCTATGGAGGCCGAATTACCCTAGCTACACGAAACCCTAGGAGGCACGCATCCCTAGGTGGCACAAAACTAGGTTTCCACGAAACCCTAGATGGCTCAAACCCTAGGTGGGCTAATTAGGTTAACAACAAATTGAGATAGAATATATTAGAAACCCTAGGTAGCATGACAACCCATAAGTTGTATTACTAACCAATAGAATCTCATAAATATATTCTCTATTAAAACTTTTGATAAATATAAAAATATTCTTTCACTTTTGAAAACATTTCAAAAACATTTTATTTCCAAAATCATGCATCAATAATTTATCATCCAAAGTCATAGGCTAAAGCTATAACTTTGAACATTAAATCTCTCGAATGGAATAGTTACCGAATGACTACCTATACTATCTAATCTTCACAAAGATCTTCAGTATACGGATCATCTCTTCATCTTGATCACAAAGACCCTCCATCTTGAGTCTTGAGTCTTGTGTAGTTTGAGGTAGATCTTGCTTGAAGCGATTTTCTTTAAAGTTATGCCTGGGTAGCTATGACTTTCATGTTCACTTCCAAAGTTATTCCTGAAGTTGTTATAACTTTGTCTCACAAACTTTGTCAAAGTTATGCATAACTTTGATCTTTCTTCTCATAATTGTTACTAGCTATAATAAGACTAAAGCACACAATTACACGCATATGATATATCGAGTAAAGCATATTATCACGTAAACACATGTCATTATCAAAACAATAAAATTGGTCCAACAAATTCCCCCTTTTTGATGATGACAAGTCTCTTATGATTTATAATAACAATGTGACTAAGTATGTGATGATCATTATTTATACATATATTTTATGCATCCCTTAGACGCAAATAACTCGATTTACCGTCTTTCCTTGCTTATTCTATGCTATTTTAGCTAGAATATCGATTATGCCGCTTTTGTTATGTTTTAATGCAGATTGGATGCATTTGGAGCTTTTTGAGTTGATATGGAGCATGGCGGAGTCGGATCGTAGAAGGTTAGGTACGGGAATCGAGAACGGTGGAAAAGAAATGAAGAAAAACGAAGAAACAAGCCATTTTGAAGGCTGCTCGATCGAGCATAATTCCTTGCTCGATCGAGTCGGGCTGAAGGTTGCTCGATCTAGCAACATACCCTTGCTCGATCGAGCAACCCAATATTTCGACGACTTTTTCTTATTTTCCTAAACTTTAACCTAATTAATTAGGTTTTTGTATTATAAAAGGAAAGCTCGTCTTTCATACTTTCTTATGCTTTTCTTATGATTTTCAATACTTTTAGGCTTTAAATTAGAAACCCTAAATTAGTTTACTTTGCCTCCGGATTTTATTCATTAAAGACGATTGTCTTTAGTTCAACTTGTATTCGGTATTCTTCAATCTTTCTTTGTTATTCAATTTAATTGCCTTCTAGTTCTTTAATTATTCTTTGTTCATCCTTTCATTGTTGTTAATCATGTTTACTTTAATTATTATTATTGTTGTTTATATCGTCATGAGTAGCTAAATTCCTCTCTAGGGTTGAAAGGGGATCTAGGATTGTTAGAAGGGGTAGATTAATTGATTGAATTGCAATTGCAATTGCATGGTTATCGTTTGATTATCGTTTTAATTCTAGTTGTTTGATTACTGGCCAGGATTAATTAACTAGTCTCGCAAATTAGGATTGACACCGACCGGGTTAAGACTAAGATAGGCTACGATAATTGAATAGAACTCGTTTAATGATAGCGACCGCATGTTAAATTGTAGATCTAAAGGGCATAATTGAATCGACCGATCTTGTGACCTTAGATAGCTTTATTGCATGATAGTTGATTACATCCCTACCCCTGAACAATAATCCTAGTGAACCTGTGACCCTAGACTTTTAATCTCATTGTTTTCAACCTTATTAGTTTGTTATTGCTTATTATTAGTTGTTATTATTATTAGTTGTTATTGTTTACTTTAGTTGTTGTTATTAATTGCTATTAGTTTAGAAACCACAATCAAAACCCAGAAATTGTTACTTTAGAGACAAACCTAGTTTAACAGATTAGATTACTACCGCCTCCCTGTGGATTCGATACCTTGCTTACCGCTGACTATTAGTTAGTAGTGATTTAGGTTTACTTTGATTAAGGAGACGCGTCTTTACCCTTATCAGTATGGTTCCCCCTCAACAAAATACTCTAAAGTTATAGCAACTTTGATCGCAAGAACATAACAACTTAGCCAAAGTTATAATTGAAAGACTTTAAGAGATAACGAGTCTTCACAAGGAGAAAGCTTAAGCAAAGACTCAAATCATATCATTTCTTCCCCCTCTTGGCATCATTGAAAAGACAAGAACAAGGATATAAAATGACTAGAATAACACACTCCAAGGCAAGAAATAGATATGCAAAATACGCAGTATTAAACGATATATATAACAAGCAAAATCAAGCATTAAATGTCAATTAAGAACTACAAACCACAAGAAATATTGTTAGTTGCCATTTGGGCCAAATAGGATAGAGTTTAACAAGCCAAAATGGGCCGAATAGTTAAGTAGTTCAAGAAACAAACAAACAAGGATAAGAAGATCAAGGCATGTTGGGTAGGCGGGTGTTGTTAGGGTGCAACATAACCGGGTCATGTGCGGTACTCGAGGGTGGAAAGACGGTCAAGGCACGAGGACACATGGGTAGCTTGAGCGGTGAGGCAAACGTCAAAGTTCAGAACTTTTAAGGAAAGAGCCTTCGTCGCATCAAAGATAGTACGCATCCCCTCACGCATTTCCGTACCACTTTTAACCAACGAGCCCCCTTAGCTCACCAAGTATTGCATTCGGTCCCTTTGCCTATACATCTCTTGTCGACTATCGACAATGTTCCTCTCCAATTTTTCTAGGCAATCATCCACACCCGTCATCCAAGACCTCATCTCACTACTCACACCCGACCCACCGTGGTCACGGGTGGAGCTAGTGGATCCCAATGCCACGGTTTGAACAATCTTGTCCAACACCGCATCAATCTTCTTGTCCTGCGCATCAAGGCTCTCCATCACACTTCCCATAAACATATCCAACCTAGACTCGATTCCCGAAAAATTAACCCCAACCGGCTGCAACCCGACCGAACCCCCTTTGGTCAAAAACATCAACTCTGGTCCACAAGCATCCAACTTCATGAATTTTAAAAACGTGTCACACATATCATCCTTGACGGTAACACCATAATTATTCACATCAACGACCCCCTTCGACTCAAGTAGTCGTGACACCCACATCCCGTAAGGTAAATCGAGGGTCGAATAAATCTTGTCCTCGGTCACCGAAAAGGCAGTTTGTGAAATACGAGAAAATACAAGAAAAGGAAGATTAAACCGGTTTCCCTCCAACCAATTCTTCACAACCAACATCTCATAGCATGCAATCTTGTCCCGTCCTCCCCGACGCGGAATTACGGTGTTCCACAAAAAATTTAGCATGAATTTCAACTTTGGGGACACACTCCCCGCCAAAACGCAACTTGATAAAGAAGCTCCAACATCAAAATATTTCTTTACTTCCAACTTGGCCGTGTCCGTCAGTTCATCTCATGACGTACTCGGGTTGATTTTGATTCCATCATCAGGAACCAAAAACAGAGTACAAAAGTCCGTCACGGAGATCGAAACCGAACGGCCATTGACTACGACATTCAACATCCCAGCAGTTAACGAAACAGAAGCGAAAAACTGGATTACCTCAATCGGATAGACTGGACCCGAGAATCGTGCCACGGTTTCCCATTCTTGAAAATTTAGAAAGTCGTTAAAGAATCCTAAAGCCGCATATTTGTCACACCAAGCTTTCGGATAATGACGACCCCCATGTATTCCATACTGAGCAACTCGGTTTACACGCTTTCGTTCATCTTTCGTGAGACGGAGTTTGTCAAGCCCGGAAGATGTTTCTTGAGGCGAAAAGTCACGGAATGTGACCCGTGTAGTCACCTCGGGAACCGTGTCAACAGTTTCGTTAGTAGCTTCTTCTTGAACTCTAGCTTTTCCCTTATTTAACCTTCTTCTTTTGGTACCCTCAAGGCCTCAAGTACCGTACCGGACTCGGTTTGGTGCATGGCAGGTGTTTTTTGTGTGGGATTAGGAGAAGTATTTTTGGGCATGCTAGGCTAAGAGTTTTGGGGTTTGGGTTTTTGGAGATTTTTGATCTTGTGGAAGCCATGGATGAAGCTTGAAGGTGATGGGTAAATTTTTGTTGTTTTTGTTTGGGTGCCGTGAGGAGGGAGAGAAGGAGTAAAATTGGGTGAAGTGTTTGTGTGGTGAAAGTGATGGGTAATTATGACAAGTAAAAATTGGTAGTTGTACTTTTGTACTTGGCACATGGGTGTCGGCTCTAGAGTAGTCCACTTTCCTTTTTTTTTTTTTTTTTTTTGAATTTTGGTAGGAAAGGGAATCTAAGGTAATTAATGTTGAGATATGGTTAGGATAGGATTTGGTAAATAAAAAGATATGGTAAATTATTTGTGTTTGAGAATTTCGGCCAATATAAGATACTTGGGTAGAATTTTGGTTTGATTAGGAAGGTGAATAAGATAGGTTTTTGGCAAATATGTGGTTCATAATTCAATTTCCATAAAACACTTAATATGCAAGATACTCACGTAAAATATATAATATTAAACACAAATATACTAGCAATAAAATATGCGGACACAGTCATACAATCTCGTCTTATTCTAGCCAGTCATGCAGGTTCATAAAATAAATATGACGAATTTAATTGCTACTGATTAAACCAATTTCCAACCGCAAAATCTCAAAACGTTTTCTCGCTAACGCCTTTGTTAAAATGTCAGCCCATTGATTTTCAGTACTACAAAATTCGAGTTTAATGTTGCCCTTTTCTACAAGGTCACGTAAAAAATGATGTCTAATGTCTATATGCTTAGTACGAGAATGCTGAGCTGGGTTCTTAGAAATAATAATAGCACTCGTATTATCACAGAAAACAGGCATACAACCAACATTGACACCATAATCACATAGTTGTTGCTTTAACCAAAGTAGTTGGGAACATACCAGTCCTGCAGCGATATATTCGGCTTCTGCAGTAGATAACGCAACCGAATTTTGCTTCTTTGAGCCCCAAGTAATTATGCATGGTCCAACAAACGTAGCAAATCCAGAGGTACTTTTTCTATCTAAAGAACATCCCGCATAATCTGCGTCTGAATATCCTACTAGATCGAAATTGCACTCAAGTGGATACCACAAATATAAATTAGATGTACCAATTAAATATCTCAAGATACGTTTAACTGCAATCATATGTGACTCTTTAGGACATGATTGAAATCTAGCATAGACACATACGCTGAACATAATGTCAGGTCTACTTGCAGTTAAATATAATAAAGAACCTATCATACCTCGATATGTAGTCTCATCTACAGACTTACCATTTTCGTCTAAGGTCAACTTTTTATCAGTTACCATAGGCGTGTCCATTGGATGAGCGTTTTCCATACCAAATTTTCTGATTAGCTCCTTGACATATTTGTTGAATCCTTATTCCTTCTTTGGTTTGTTGAATTTGCAATCCTAGGAAGAATTTTAATTCTCCCATCATGCTCATTTCGAATTCTGAGGTCATAAGATCTGAAAAGTACTTGCACAACTTATTGTTAGTAGAACCAAAAATAATATCATCTACATAAATTTGAGTAACAAGTAAATCAGAGCCCTCGGATTTTAGAAATAGGGTTTTGTCGACAGATCCTCTTTTAAATTTGTTTTGTAATAAAAATTTAGACAATATGTCGTACCAAGCCCTAGGCGCTTGTTTCAAACCATATAAAGCTTTATCAAGTTTAAAAACATGGTTTTGAAACTTGCTATTCAAAAATCCGGGAGGTTGTTCAACAAAAACCTCGTCTTCCAAATAACCGTTAAGAAATGCAGTCTTAACGTCCATTTGGAACAGTTTCATTCCTTTATGAGCTGCGAAGGCGATGAGCAAGCGAATAGCTTCAAGTCTTGCTACTGGTGCGATTGTCTCGTCATAATCAATCCCTTCTTGTTGATTATAACCTTGAACGACCAAACGAGCCTTGTTACGAACTATAACTCCTGAATCATCCAATTTACCCATCGAGTACCAATCACAGTTCGATTAGAGGGTCGTGGCACGAGGTACCAGACTTTATTGCGTTCAAACTGTTGAAGCTCCTCTTGCATCGCTACAATCCAGTCGGATTTTGCAAGTGCTTCTTTGATGTTGGTAGGCTCTATGGCAGACAGAAAAGAATAGAATGAACAAAAGTTATTTAAAGTTCGTCTTGTTTGAACTCCCTTGTTCAAACTTCCTAGGATCGAATCCATAGGATGATAACTCTTATATTTCCATTTCTTAGAGTTCCTAGGCTCATCATCATCTGATGAACTCTCATTTTCCTCAAATGATTCAGAGTTAAGATTGGTTCCCCCTGAGTTGGACTCTGGGGTTATAGCCAAAGTTGGTACAACTTCAGTTACAACATCTTGATCTGAGTTCAAAGTTATAGCATCATCAGTTATAACTTCGGTTTCATTTTTCTTATTTTGAGAAGAGACATTCGTATCATTAACAATTGTCTCAGTTCTCTTTTCAAGGTCATTTGCGGATTTATCAAGTTCATCATTGATTCTTTCAATAACTTTTTCATTATTTTCTGGCACGTCTTCCCTTGAGAGGCGAAAGTCTGGATCATTCATGTCTTCTTCTTCATTATGTTCAACTTGCTCAGGCACATTATCTTCATCAAATACAACATGAACACTTTCTTCTATGCACAAAGTTCTTTTGTTAAAAACTTTAAAAGTTTTACTATGATTAGAATAACCAACAAACACATCTTCGTCACTTCGTGGATCAAATTTGCTCAAATTACCTTTTCCATTGTTATGGACAAAACATTTACTAACGAAGCAACGAAGGTGAGCTATATTGGGTTTTCTCCCTCTTAAAAGTTCATAGGGAGTCTTTTTGAGAATAGGTCTAATCATAGCTCTACTGTGCACATAGCATGCAGTACTAATGGCTTTGACCCAAAAGTTCTTAGGAAGGCCACTGCACAAAAGCATAGTGCGAGCCATGTCCTCTAATGTTCGATTCATACGTTCCACGACACCATTTTGTTGTGGGGTTCGTGGTGCAGAAAAGTTATGTCCTACACCATTCTCCCTACAATATTCTATAAAAGCTTGATTATCAAATTCGGTGCCATGATCCGTACGAATGGAAATTAACTTTTTATCATACTTATTTTGGGCGAGCTTCATTAGTACCACAAACTCATCGAAAGTTTCATCTTTAGTATGTAGAAATATAGGCCATACATACCTTGAGTAGTCGTCGACTAGGACGAATACGTACCTTGATCCACCGTGGCTTCTAACTTTCATAGGTCCACACAAATCCATGTGTAACAACTCAAGTGGACGCTCTGTACTTACTACCCGTTTTGGTTTGAATGAAGATCTAACTTGTTTACAACGGGCACATGAGTCACCCATCTTCTCTTGTTCGAATTTGATTGAGGGTAGACCCTCAACTAAATCCCACAATTTGAGTTTCTTTAAAATTGTTGGACTTATGTGTGCAAACCTCTTGTGCCACAAGCATAAATCATCCACAGTAACTTTCATGCACGTAAAGGAACTTGTAGTG
Organism: Heliosperma pusillum; assembly: GCA_022085475.1. Classification (NCBI taxonomy): domain Eukaryota; kingdom Viridiplantae; phylum Streptophyta; class Magnoliopsida; order Caryophyllales; family Caryophyllaceae; genus Heliosperma; species Heliosperma pusillum. The sequence continues at coordinate 55,977 of JAIUZE010002244.1, read as the reverse complement.
ACTTTGTTTAAATCAATCATATACACGTTCCGTTTACGTAGACCTTCTAAGATAACATTACTAGTACCTTCAACTATGATACGACAAACATTTGAATGAAAAACGACTTTGTTTCCTTTGTCACATAATTGAGAGATACTTAGCAAGTTATGCTTAAGGCCATCTACCAGATATACATTATTAATAGCATGTGAAGAAGATATATCAATCTTACCTACACCGATTATATTGCCCTTCTTGTTGTCTCCAAAGGTGACCTTGCCACCATTGAAGGGCTCTAGTGAAAGAAAAAGATTCTTGTTTCCGGTCATGTGTCTCGAACATCCACTGTCGAGATACCATAGAATATTTTCTTTCACTATTATCTGCAAGAGAATCAAATACAGCTTTAAGGTACCCACGCTAAGTTGGGTCCTTTTTGGTTAGTGACTCTATATATTTGATCCTTCCTAACCCATACCTGTTTGACAATTTTTTTCTTCTTAAGATAGGGTTTACTAGGTTTATTATAATGTTTGTTATTGTTGCGACGCACATTAGGTTTAAATGACTGTTTCTGATTCACATAAGGTTTAGATTTTGAAGGTACAGATGTGTAATCGAAAGCTATGTCATAAAACCATCTGAACTCATTATTTCTAACTTCTTCACGTTGATGATCAGGTTCAGACTCGTTAACACTAGACACGTCATGTTCTTTAACAAAATCAGTTTGATTTTTGTTGTCATTGACATATTTAACACAATTATCTTTAACATGACCATTGTGACCACAATAATTGCAAATCAGATATTCTGAAAGATTGACATACTTCCTTCTTCTAAAATCACGGTCAGAAGGAGTGGATTTGCACTTATCATGGTCTCTACGACTATAACATTCATGACCTAGACCCATCTTCATGTTATTGTTAGACTGTTCAGTAAGGAAGTCTAAGACCTTCTGACTTCCTTCCCACTTATCATGAACTTTTCGTGCATGTAGGAGCAATTCCTTCAAAGACTGAATTTCTTTTTTCACATGACGAATGGTCTACATTCGAGTCTTTGGTGGGATTGTTCTTTTTGAAATTTTCACGAAAGTCATTGAAACGTTTGTTCAAGATAAGTTTCTCCTCATTATGTTGACTTTTGGCTTGGGAGAATTCAGCCTTTATATCTTTCAATTGCTGAGAAAGAAAAGAGTTTTCTTTCTTGTGATCAAGGATAACAACTTCCTTTGCCTTAGCTTTAAATTGTAAAAGCTCATTGACTTTCTTCAATTCTAAAGTTATAGCTTCATTAGCTATAACTTTGGCTTGAAGGTGCTTAATGTTGAGCTTTAACTCTGAGATTATAACTTCATTAGATATAACTTTAGACTCAAAGCTTCTTTCTCAACATTTGTCATGTCTGAAGTTATAGCTGAAGTTGCCATAACTTTAGACTTGAGCTTTTTCGCTTTGGCCTTTAGAAGTTGGTTTTCCTCAGCAATATCAAGAATTTGTTCTTTAAGATCTTTTAATTCAAGACTCTGTTCATGACAATGATCTAATGCTTCTTCAAAATACTTAATTAAAGACTTCTTAGATAAATTCTTAGCTTGTTTTTTAAGTTCAAGATGACTAACCTCTTCATCATCTTCTGAATCTGAGTTGCCAACAAGACACATCTCGGATTCGCTTTCATTGTCACTGTCTGAAATTAGGTCAAGACCGACGTTGCTTAGACACAAGTTGGCGACTTCTTCTTCCTCTGACTCGTCGTCCTCTGTGTCAAGATCTCCCCAACAATAAGCCATCATGACTTGCTTGAATTCCTTCTTGGTTTTGTCTCGTTGATTTTTGTCTTTGATTTTCTTCCATGTAGGGCAATATTTGATCATGTGATCATTATCCCCACATTTGAAGCAACCACGACTTGAGAGAGACCCTTTTGACTCAATTGGCTTCTTATAAGATTTGTTGGTGTTATTGTTAAACGTTTTCCCTTGTGGTTTATTAAAGAATTTTTTCTTAAAGCGTCTAGCAAATAACACTGTTTCATCTTCAAGATCCGAATCTTGTCTTTCACTAGATTCGGCTTATAAGGCCACTTTCTTGCTATTACTATCATTTGGCTCATCTTCATCAAGAGTAATCTCGTGTGCCATTAGGGTTCCAAGTAGCTCTTGATAAGATAGGTTAGATAGATCTTTACATTCCTCAATTACCGTCACCTTAGGTCTCCATCGTTTAGATAGACTTCTAAGGATCTTCCTGGCAATTTTCTCGGAGTCAAAAGTTTTTCCAAGATTTTTCAATTCATTAATGATACTAGAAAAGCGAGTGGACATGCTGTCAAGCGATTCATTGTGTTCCATAGAGAACAATTCGTATTTTCGCATTAGTAATGCAATACGTTGCTTTTTGACAACCGTTGTCCCCTCATAGGCTAATTCTAGACCATCCCATATTTCCTTGGCGGTAGAACTGGATGAGAAACGATCAAATTCAGTATGAGTCATGCCGTTTTGCAATAGACTGATAGCCTTTGAATTTTTCTCAGCTTTCTTATAATCTGCCTCAACATAGTCATCTTCTTTCTTTTCGATGCGAGTGCCATTAACAGATCCAAGCATGATCTTATTAGGGTCATTCTTAATGATTAGCCAATACTCCCAATCGTTACCCTTTATGAAATGGGTCATCATATTTTTCCATAAACTGTAGTTCTTCCCATCGAATACGGGACACTTCAGATGTTTGGATCAAATCCATTAAAATAAAATTAAATGCAGCGGAAAATAAATAAAAATAAAAGGATAGATGGATCAGACTCCTTGCTGTAAGGCAATCAAGAGCACGAGACTCTGATACCAATTGTAGAGTCTATTGATCGAATACGAAAGAGGGGGGTGAATTGAGTATTAAAAACTAGCCCCACTTTTCGATTTATATGATATGTAATTAATTATTTGATCTTATGAATTAAAATCAACTAATTAATTAATCAAAGTAAGCGCGAGTAACGAAATAACGAAAAGTAAAGAGAGTAGAGAGAGGCACACGGATTTTTGAAGTGGTTCAGTTTCACACGTTGAAACCTGCGTCCACTATTCTCGATTAATAATTTTTAGTACCTTTCTACGGATTACAAAAATTAACAACCTACTCGTATAATCAACACTATGATTATAATTCAAGGTGAGTATCGCTAAATACTCTATACTATCTTACGCTAATACGAAAGTACAATATAACTCACACAAATTCCCGTTAAAGAATTGTAAGCTTATAATTATGTACTATTATCCAATAACGTATTTCACTCAAGCGATTGATAATAATTGATGCACGACTCTTTTGAAAAACAAACTCTAAAAATAATAAATATTTGCTCAAAGGTTTGCTTTAAAAACGATTTTGGAAAATCAACACTAGCAAATATGTAACGTGTTGTTCGTGTGATTTCGTGTATATTCGTGATGTTCAAAATAATATGTGAAGGAGTATATATAGTAATAAAAGTATAGTAGATCTAAAACCCTAGCTTAATATTTAAGAAAGATATTTATCTTTAATATCATAAAATAATATTTGCTTATCTTTTAGAAATATCTTTATCTCAAAATATTATTTGGTTTATCTTATAGAAATATATTTATCTTTAATATCTCAAAATATTGTTGTAAAGATATAATAGAATCCTAGATTAGGTAAACAAGGGAAACAACCTATGGAGGCCGAATTACCCTAGCTACACGAAACCCTAGGAGGCACGCATCCCTAGGTGGCACAAAACTAGGTTTCCACGAAACCCTAGATGACTCAAACCCTAGGTGGGCTAATTAGGTTAACAACAAATTGAGATAGAATATATTAGAAACCCTAGGTAGCATGACAACCCATAAGTTGTATTACTAACCAATAGAATCTCATAAATATATTCTCTATTAAAACTTTTGATAAATATAAAAATATTCTTTCACTTTTGAAAACATTTCAAAACATTTTATTTCCAAAATCATGCATCAATATTTTATCATCCAAAGTCATAGACTAAAGCTATAACTTTTGAACATAAAATCTCTCGAATGGAATAGTTACCGAATGACGACCTATACTATCTAATGTTCACAAAGATCTTCAGTATACGGATCATCTCTTCATCTTGATCACAAAGACCCTCCATCTCGAGTCTTGTGTAGATTTATGTAGATCTTGTTTGAAGCGATTTTCCTTAAAGTTATGCCTGGTTAGCTATAACTTTCATGTTCACTTCCAAAGTTATTCCTGAAGTTGTTATAACTTTGTCTCACAGACTTTGTCAAAGTTATGCCTAACTTTGATCTTTCTTCTCATAATTGTTGCTAGCTATAATAAGACTAAAGCACACAATTACACGCATATGATATATCGAGTAAAGCATATTATCACGTAAACACATGTCATTATCAAAACTATAAAATTAGTCCAACAGAGTATGCGGCCGTTCATTTCCAGTGCTTCTATCAAAATACATCTTACTAGGTTTCTTTTGTCAATCCCCCGCTCTGGTTGTGTACTTCGCCTCTTTGGGCATGGCGAGATTATCGTGATGTTATTTTTATGCCTTCTACTAACTTGTTTACAATTATTTCCAATGTTACATCCATAGTTGTTACTGATACGAAACCCACACTTCTAATGGCACAAACAACCTTCACATGTCTGACTCGTTTGACGCTCTCTCTGAGCATGTCTATTAATTAGCAAGCACAAGGTGGCTTTATTTTCGGGGTTGTCTTTGCTGCATCAATGCCTTGTGTTGAAGGTCCTTATCTTTGACATGTCAGAATATATTTCCTCAAACCCACGACCTTGGTCATCACCTGATTCCACACATAAATGTCTATCTGTAAAGAGGATCGGGATAGTAGCATGCTATTTTGTTTATGAGCTTGGGAATACATTGTAGGACTTCTCAACTATTTGTTAGGCAGCACTCAAGTTTTGGAGCTGCTTCAGATCAATTTTGCTGCCCGTCCTTCACATAAATATAGGCCTGATGAAGCAAGATCTCAAGAATTACACTTCTTCATGAAACTGTAGGACTTCCTTGTCACCTCTCCACACTGCTCCTTGGAAGTTTGTGGAAATTTTCAACAAGTAACGGGGGGAGTTATCAAGTTAGCTTCTTCTAGGCTTCCCTCCGACTAAATTAATGTTGGGATATTCTACGATGTCTCATTGCGTTTTTCGATATTCTATATTGTATCCCTATCTTTTTTATAATCTACGTTTCATTCTAATATTTTTACTTATTTCTCCATGATGATCTCTTTTAACTCTCCATTAACTTTATCACTTATCCAACAACTGTATTTTGACCTTTATTCTTATTCATTAATGTCTTATCACATTCCTCTAAAAGATGCATCACAAATCAATTTTAATAAGCACAAACTACTCATAATGAAACCTGAAATGATAATGGAGATTTCATTGATTGTTAGTTAGATTCGTACATTATTTGACGGGTTAATGGATTATTGGCGAACTAATAAGTAATTGAGCATGCTGTCATGTAATTAAAACAGTAAAAAAAAGACGGTTTAGTAGGTCAACTAAGAAACTAACGTATCATGTACAATCAATAATGTCATTGTATTGATTAGTGTATAGAGTTAAGTGATACTCCATAAAATTTAAAAAATGTAGGAATATAATTTTTGTTTTTTCATAATCATAGGAAACCAACAAATTTGAGGATTTACAGTAGAATTTTCCTATAAGAACGGGGTTTGCATGTGATTCTAGGTTTTGACCCAATCCACTCTTCGAGCCCCCCATTTCCCCGACACGCCTAGCCCCACCCCATCTCGGGTTCCGGGGCTCCCTCCCCTAGCCCGCCCAAACCCACCCCCTTTTCCCGACCCACCACCACCTAGGGCTGGTTCAGACCTATTGGTCAGTCCTATCTACAGGTCGTTGAAATTTCAGCCAAGTTTTGACCAAGCCGATTCCAAAGACCCGTCAAACTGGCGACACACCATTTACAATTTCACTAACACAAATTCTTATTTCAGACCGAGGTATCCGTCTTAAGCTTAAGACGGATACCATATTCTCTCACAAAATACCCATCAAGGGTGAGTGGAGAGCACATGGGAGGAGTCCACCTTGTCCCCTCTACCCATTTCCTCTCACAAAATACCCGTTGTAAGATTCGACCGGTCTTAAGCAAGACCTACTGTTTCACTAAAGTCCTTAAAACGATTTAACCCCTGCTTGCAGAAAAACCCCATCAAACGAAGTCGAAATCTTGATAAAAAATGGAGTTCGAGAAAAGAAAGGCGGCAACAATGGCGGCAATATCCTCAACATCTCCCGATAAATCTCCTAAAGGCAACATTGACGCACCAATCATACCCCTTTTATCCGCCATTAACAACCACCCTTCTTACTTCACCACCAGCTCTTGTTCGGGTCGGATCTCCATCTTCTCCCACAAGCCCAACTCCTCCAAAGGCGGAACTTGGGCTTTCATATCCCACGAACCCGCCGAGCCGAATCCGGTCCTCGACCTCATCTTCCCCCCGAGTCTGGCCGAGTCGACTCAGCCCGAGTCGGGCGAGTTGGTGTTCCGGTTCGAGCCGCTGATTATCGCAATCGAGTGCAAGGACGTGGGTTCGGCTCAGTTTATGGTTTCGTTGGCGATATCGTGTGGGTTTAGGGAGAGTGGGATAACTAGTGTGAGTGGCAAAAGGGTAATTATTGCGATACGGTGTTCGATAAGGATGGAGGTTCCTTTGGGGTGTAGAGGGAAGATTATGGTTAGTAGAGATTATTTGACGTATCTTGTGGAGATTGCTAATGACAAAATGAGTGCTAATTGGAAGAGGACTCAAGGGTTTATGGAGGGTTTGAGAAAGAATGGGTTTTCGGAGCCTAATTGTGTCGTTGAGGCGGAGAACGGGTTGGTGGTGTCGCTTCTGGATAATGGTGGTGGTGGTGAAGAGGATCTTTTTGAGGATGTTAATCAACAATTGGTGCACTTAGATATTGAGAATGGTAAATTGATGTGTTTTGGAAAATTGACTCTACTTAGTAGCTGTGAATTTGTTAAAAAAAATCATGTTAATCAACAATTGTTAGTTTGCAATTTGATTTTTTTGATGATTTTGCTTTAGCCCTTTAGGTGTATGTACATGTGCTGCAAGAATGCTTTTTTTTTTTTTTTTTTTTTTTTCTGCCTCTATTTAGTAGCTGTGAATTTGTTAAAAAATATCATGTTAGCCAACCCAAAATTATTTTGCGGCTAGGGCTTATCGTTGTTTTGTGGTTTATGACATAGAGTTGAAGTAGTTGTAGTCCTTAGTTATGATGCTAGTTTGAGTTTGCTGCTTCGAAAAGTTTGATCTCAGATATGATATAGTTAGTTCGGAAGGTCATGAGAAACAGGCGCTTAGGGAAATATGATATTGTTAGTTTGGAAGTTCACGAGAAACAGGTGCTTAGGAACTTACTTTGTACGGAGTATACAGAGTAGGAGTATGTTAAGTCAGGCACGGGAGAGGGAGAGAGACTATTGGCTGAATTGTTTTTCTTCCTCTAGTTAAAATGTCATTGATTTGGAAGTAGAAGTCAGGTAGATCTCTTTTTCGGAAATTTAAGAATAAACAAATTTAGATTCTTGAATAAAACACTCATTTTAATGCTAGGGAGAGTTATAGGCAGGAACGTCAGTAAAGCTTGCATTGTTGGAATTTTACCTACACAGATATAAGCAACTCAAAAACTTGGGATTGACGGTCCCTCACTAAATTATTGAGAGACCATTTTTCTCTACCCCTTTACGTGTTTTTCGTGACACTTTTATTGTTGATCGTAATACAATGTACCTCTTTGTTTTGTACATATTTTTATAATAAGCGTATTTGATTACCATTCCATTGTTTGGTTGGGGAGTCTTTAAATGGGGTTAGATACCCAATGGATTTTAACTCCACCCCAATCCCTTGGAATCCCATACCCACCCTCCTACCCAAGATTCAAATTCCATTCCCCCATGCTACAAATTTATGTCCAACCAAACAATATTAAGAAACAATGTATTTAGAACCCCATACCGCCATGGTATCATATTCCATTCCGTTTTCGCTAAACAAACGACCCCTTACTCTTTAAGCAGAGGCCCTAACTTACATGGAGTCTAGTTATGTTCACTTATTGACATAGATGTGACTAAAATGAATGGAAAAGTGGTATGGTAATATGGAGGTACAAGGTTGTATTATTTCAGACAAAGTTCATTCTCCTCATCATCTTGCATCTCACTTGTCAAAACTGCACCAATTTCGTTCAAATTTTCTTTGCCTAATTGATTCTGAAACAACAGAAAACTAAGAAGTTGAAAGACTTAACATTTACATAGCTATTGTAGTTCTACACTTGGTTCAAACTATAATTATTCCTGTTACACTATATTTGTAATTCCCTTGGTGATCTAGTTGGTTTTGTGACAAGCAATATATCTACTGTTGCAGGGAGCTATTCCTCAGAACTAAGAGAGTTAGGCTTAATTTTTGAATGATGACAGGGCTATTGGAAGATTCCCGTTTCCATCTAGCTGTTGTTCCTGTGGAAATTGTTGGAGAACCTGCAGAAAGACTTTTCCTGTGGGGCCATTCATCTTGTCCAATAAGTAATTCTAATAACAATGAAGTTCTAATGTATGGTGGTTTTGGCGGCATAGGAAGGCATGCACGTCGAAGTGACTGCCTACTGTTTGATCCTTTATCTTGTAGACTAACTGTAATGCATGCCAAGGGATCTCCTTCTCCACGCTTGGGTCACACATCTTCAGTTGTTGGAGATTCGATGATTGTCATTGGAGGGAGGGCTGATCCTGCCAATATTTTGGGCGAACTATGGAAATTTGACTTTGCCAAAACTGAATGGAAATTGGTTAGTGACTCTAGCATTGCCTTTACTCCGAGGTGATGGATTCAATTAGTAATGCTGCTTTCTACTGTGATTACTCATTTCTTATTATCAAATGAGTTTGTGACATTATTTTAATGTAGGCATCGTCATGCAGCAGCTGTTGTTGGCTCAAAAATTTATCTATTTGGTGGACTTAATGAGAGTATACTGTATTCGTCTTTGCTTATGCTGGATGTGGGTACAATGCTGTGGACAGATGTACATGTATCTGGAGAACAGCCGTCTGCCCGACATTCACATTCATTGGTGGCGCATGGGCAAAAATTGTATCTTTTTGGCGGTTATGACGGTGAGAAAGCTTTAGGAGACCTTTATAGCTTTGATACTGAGGAAAGTCAATGGGTGAAGGTTAAGACACTTGGAAGGTCTCCATATCCAAGATTCTCCCACTCCATGTTTATCTATAAGGAATATTTAGGAATCATCGGGGGTTGTCCAGTTAGGCAACACAGTCAAGAGCTGTCCTTGCTTGACCTTAATACTTTCTCGTGGAATCATGTGATCCTTGATTCAGTAGGCAAAGAGTTGTTTGTTCGAAGTACCGCCAATGTAATTGACGATGATTTGGTTATGATTGGTGGCGGAGCATCATGTTATGCATTTGGTACTAAGTTCAGTGAACCAACAAAGATCAACATGCTTCCTTTGCTAAATCTTGGCGATAGTAGAGAATACCAGAATAGTAAGGTGCAAGCGGATACTGATTTGAATTTGGATAAAAAAGGAATTAGAAAAGATGTTGGAGATGCAATTGAGAATGCTTATTGGGTGTTAAAACTTAACAAAAAGTATGCGAAGCCTGGAAAAGATATCCTCAAGAAATTTGGATGGCTGGATCCTGGTAGAAAGGTTAATTCCAGCGATGACGGGTCTTGTATATATTTTCCTGTTACCACAAAATTTTGTGCGTTATTCTCTGATGAGCTAATCCAAACAACTAGTACGCTTGAAGGTTTCGGTGACCTTAATTTGTCAAAAACTTCTATTGATTTTTGCTCAAAGGCCTTGGATCTTTTAGTGGCTTTTGGTGCCACTAGACACATTGACGAGTTTGTTTCCATGAAGAAAACCCTTGTGTCTCCTTTACAAGCAATGAAGGAAACTGTGGCCTTGCTACTTAAAAAAAGAGGCTTATCTAAAGAAATCTTGGATCAGCTACCAACAAGGTTTTTTCTACTTCCTTGTTTTACTTCGAGTTTATTTTATTTTTGCAAGATAACACTTTTACTAAACGCTGTTTATAAGGATGCTAAGTGGTATCGATTATGATTCATGGCAATATGCCTGACATGGATGTTACTATGTTACATGTTTGTAACGCTCGATCATGAAACTCCTGGAATCAAAATGCTACTACCTTCATCCCAAATGCGTTATTCCGGTTTGACTTGGGTGCTCAACTGATATCAGCTTTGGCCATTAATTTCTCCAACTTTGTTTATAGCGCTCGCCGCTCTGTGCTAATATTAGGGTTTGTTTTGCTTTAGGTGGGAACGACTTGGTGACATAGCTGTCCTTCCTATCACCTCATTTAGAGATCCTGCATGGGATACACTAGGTATGGAGCTTTGGGACGCTGTTGCTAAAACTCTTGGTACTCGCCGTCTAGCTCGCCAGGTAAGCTATGCCTCTGCAAAGCATTAAACAAAAGTTGATATACTCCCTCCATCGCATTTATATGTCGTGATTGACTTTGCTGGTCAAACGATGTGACTTCAAAAATAATACTACTATGAAAATATTTTGTTTTTGATTAATCAAATATGATTAATTTTACTCTGTATCTCTTTACATATTTGGAGAAATTAATAGTCAAAGTTGACGTGAGTTGACCACCAAGTCAAATGGGAACAAGAAATTAGGGATGAAGGTAGAGGCATTTTATTTTCAAAAGTTTCATGATCAAACTTTACGAATTTCATGATCAAACTTTACGAATTTCATTTGTAACCATAGTTTGAAAGACATTGTATGGGAGTAATGAAACTAATAGAATTAGTGTTTTATACGAATTAGTATTAATTATATTTTAACTAGATCTCTTGCTACAATTGGATGATTGTATTCATTTATTTGTTGAAGGGCCGTGTTGCAGCAACTGGGACTAGGGATAGTCGTCTAGAGATCCTTGTTGGAGATGGTGGGTGGGTTCATCATCGTGAAAATGGAATAATGTACTGTTTTGATGCCACAAAGTGCATGTTTTCCTGGGGGAATCTTTCAGAAAAGCTTCGCATGGCTCTTGTAGACTGTAGAGATGAAGTTATTGTAGATCTTTTTGCAGGGATTGGCTATTTTACGTTGCCTTTTCTTGCAAGGTATCCTTCAATTTCTTATGGCCTTTCACGCCCTACATGTTGGGAATACTCTGTTTGTGTTTATATTTAGTTTGTGAGTTGCTAGACCATTAATCCTACTATTTGTGCATCAGAGGACATGCTAAATTGGTTTATGCGTGTGAGTGGAATCCCCATGCTGTCGAGGCTCTCCGCCATAACCTTGAAGCTAATCTAGTATCTGATCGTTGCATTGTGCTTGAAGGAGACAATCGATTAACTGCTCCCAAAGTAAACCCTTTACACTCTTATCATTTTCTTTTATATTATGCATTTATTACCCGTTTTTCTTATAATATTGGTGATTCTATTTCTGTAGGCAGCTTCATGCTAAAATGCTGTATTTATTCTGTGGTGATTCACTTATTGTCGTTCAGAAAAGTGTTTAGAATATTACTCTGTGTCTCGCCAATAGTTTATGTATTCCATTTTGGCTAGTCCCTGTCAATACCTTATGTTTTCTTTCTAGGCATCTCTTTCGTGGTGGGGAATGAGTGTTAGACTCTCTAACTCACTTTCATGTGCTTGCATGAAAATTTATCCAAAAGCAAACATGATTAGTGATTACGATATGTATGGGTCAAAATAAGTGATATGTTGAAAATAATTTCTTCCAAAATAGAAATTTGTTGAACACTGCAATACCCCATTCAAAGTTCAAACCTAGTTTTCGATGGGTAGTGTTCATGAACTCGAACCCGTTCCTCGAACCAAATCAAACTACAATCATGCAACACTGGTGGCAATTAGAAATCATAAATAAACCTTTATTTCTTCAGCTTTATTAGCGTCTGACTCTATCTTATTCTGTTTCACGTCAATGCCATACAGGGGGTTGCTAATCGTGTATGTCTAGGTCTCCTACCATCTAGCGAGGGAAGCTGGGTTACTGCTGTAAGGGCATTAAGGTTGGTTTTCTAACTATGTTGTGATTTTGAACTTAACTTCATGGTATATAAAAAATCCAATGTTGACAGCTGAAATACCAGTATAAATACCACTGCTCGTTCCACCCCATTGAGGGATTTCCATCCTCTGGTAAAATTTTCCAATTGCCGATTTTTTTCTCCCCAGCGATGTGACATGTCATACTCTTGCATGTTATTGGCTCTTCTAGTATTTTATTTTAAATTTTAAATTTTAATTTTATAATCGTAATTAGTGCCATAAAGCCAAGGAGTTGTCAGTCCAGAAGCACCAGGGACTTGAATCGTGCATGGTCAAATACCAAAACAAAAACAAAAAAAAGTAGAAATATAAGAACCAATCCTCAAGGAACTTACTGTTTCCATCCCTCGATATATAAACCAGTTTTGATGTACCTGCGACATGAGTGACAATTATTCCCCTTTTGTTGATCAATTGCCCCATCTAAACCATCTTGCGCTTACCATTACAGGGCATTACTAATCTACAGTTTGCTCTTCAGGAATGCTTCTTTCTTCGCCTCACATTTTCATTTGACCTGAACTTTTGCTGTAGGTCGGAAGGTGGAACACTTCATATACATATGAATGTGAAGGATTCAGAAGAGACCGAGTGGACACAACACGTCGTTAAATCAATATCTGAAATTGCCGAGTCAGAAGGTATATATTTCAATTATATTTGTACATATTCTTAGGACTTTCCCAAATTTATTTGTATCCTGTCTACTTTTTTTGTCTTGTTTTCCTTTGTTTTAGTTTTTCTTTTCGTCTGAAATATTTTACCTGTAACTGATAATTTCAGATGATTAATATTAGTAGATCCCAAATCAATTTGGGATTAGAACTATGCTGCTTCTGTCGGTTGTATTTGTGATGTATAATATTTCATAAATCATAACAATGACATTCAATGCATATTTCAGGTCGATTTTGGAAAGTGGCAGTGGTGAATCTTGAGAGAGTGAAATGGTATGCACCTCATATTCGTCACGTTGTTGCTGATATAAGCTGTGAAAATACTCAAAGGTGAGCTGATCAAGCGATATAGACCCAGTCTTCAAAAATGGAGATAGAACGTTGGGAGTTACATTTTGAGGTGGTAGTGCAATAGGAGAACACATTTTGCCTCGATTTGATTTTACGATTCAGATGTCACAAATTCAGCTCTCCTTTTAGGATTGAGGTTACTTTCAGGGAAAGAGATTCCTGGGAATTTGGCTTCATTTTGTATTAGTACGATCTGACAATAGATTAGCTGACTCGCCTAAAACGTCGCTATTAAAGGCGGTCAAATTAACTAGTTATAACCTTACTAATTACCTACTAATTAAACTAAAGTAAAGTGGAAAGCAAGGGTCGAACCCAAGGGAAGGGGGAATGCAATTGTGTAATTAAAAGAGTAACTAGAATAGATGCACAAGTAACAAACAATATGTAAAAAGGGGGGGTTTTGATTTTGATTCAAAAACAAGTAAATTCAAATAAGAGTGCAACACAAGAAAGCAATTAGAGGATGAAAATAATCAAGTTGAGAAAAACTTAACCCAATCCTATAGATGGTCCTCAAATGGTTGATCCTAGACTCAATCAATTCCCCAATTAATTATTATTATCTTATTGTGAAGATTAATCTTCTAAACCTCCTTAATAGTGGTAAATGACAAGGAAATCACACTTAATCATCAACCCAACTTATTAATCATTCCAAGTAGAAATCTCATACATTGATTCAACTAATAAGAAGAGAAAAGCATGAGAGGTTCAATAAGAGCAATTAGGCACAATGAACACAATTAATACCAAATCGCAAGCTAATCCCTTTCTTGTAAGTCAAGTTAGGAGGAAATCACACTCACTAATTCAATTACAAGGAGTTGCAAAAATAGAATCACAAGGAAATCACACTTAATGATTCTAACAACAATAGATTAGGAAAATGGTAAGATTAAGATAACAAGGAAATCACACTTAATTACTTTAATCAAACAAGTTTCCAAATCCAACAACATAAAACACAAGGGATTAACAATAATAACAATAATTAGGGAAAGATTAGGAGTCTTACAACCAAAAGATTACACCTTTGAGGATTGGATTAAGAAATAAGATTAGTTGCCCATTCTAGATCTAAACCCAAAATAGATGAAAAATCCAAAGATTACAACTTTGATTAATTGTTCCACAAGACAAACATAAATTATGAGATAAGATGATGAAAACCTAGTGTTTTCATCTTTATATAGTCCACACATAATAGAGGATTAATGGGCTTTAATTTGGTGAAAGCCCGTAACAAAGCTGAAGCTCGTCAGAGGGGGCGCACGGTGCGCCTGGGGTGCTTCCAGCAGGCCGCACGGTGCGCCCAAATGGCTGATTTTTTTCCTTTGATTTCTTCTTTGTTCTTCCTTTGGATGGCTTTTGACTTGTTCTTCCTTGGCATGTTTCCTAGCCTTCCTTGGGACTTAGTTGGGTCTCTTGCACCGCTTTAAAGCCGCTTAAAACTCCATTATGATCATGATACTCGGAGTTGGTAATAATGGATTAAATCCATCAATACCACTTCACCCTATCGTCTTATTGTCCTAAAAACTACTAAGTTAACCGATAGAATTGTGAGCTTATCATTAGCCTTAGGCTTAAGAGTTACGAATGCATTTATACATGAAATTGCGCTCTATCCTCGCCTTGTTACTTGTTGGACCAACCCTTGCCAACGCCTTACGGAGTACCATATTTGTCCTTTTTTTTAATCTTTGAAGCATATATCGTTTTTTCAAGTTTTCTGTTAAGGATTGAAAGTTGAGACAAAAAGACTTTATTGTTTAAAAAAAAAATCAGGGCGATCAATTTACTTTACTTATTTTGTGTTAAGAAACCCAATAAGTCTCACATGTGACTATGTGAGTATTGCCTCACACCGATAAAAGAGAAACAACTTAGGTTTATGAAGTGGGTTCTCTCTCCTCAATTTGGGTGCGGCCCTGGCCTGTTTGCATGATTTAACATAAATAATTAAAAAAAAAAAACTTTTGCCCACTGAAAAAATTAGTAAAAATCTTCTGTTATTTTTTACACTGTAATAATAATTAATCCATATTCTCCATCTTTTCGGGAAAAAAAAGGCATGGACAACAAGAGCTCCTACCTTGATTTAGATTTAAAATAGTAGTGTATTTTATATATTCCACGATGTATATTAAATTACGGTAAAATTAGTGGTGAGTCTTGAGATAAGAATCACTCAAAACTCTTTTTTTCTTTCGACAGATGTAAAACTTTAGTACATGAAGGCTTCAAGAATATGTTAGCGATTTTATGGGCCTTTTTATTTAACGTGCGAGGAAGGAAACTTAAAGAAAGACAATGGAATGCGCGTACAATGAAGAAAATGTCCCCGGGGACCCCGATTGTCGTGTGATGTTTGCTGGTGCATCCATGAACCTGGAAAAGTAATTGCAGACAATCTGAAGAATATGAAGGTGGAGAACACCCCAGGAAAGAGCCCATTTCATGGAATGTTTAATTGCGAGTGCTTCGGCATGTATCGCATATTCTGACACAAAGGATAGTCCTCCCTCGAAGAAAATATCCCCCTCATCATGGTAGGCCACCCTGCCAGCCGAGGCACTGAGATTAGTCTTCCACCCGACATCAACTTTAATTTCGATTAACTGTTGACAAGGAAGAGAACCCACCCCCATGAAAGGGAAGGACTCCTTGATAGGCGTTTTGGGATCCTCATCATCCCTTGTCGGCCCTAAATCCACTAGGCCCGAAACGCTAAAAGCCAAGAGCACCTTTGTTGCCACCCTCTTATGAAGTTATAGACATGCTATGACGTTAAAATAGGCCCCCCTATACACCGAGTTGTTCATCTGCCACCAAATACACCACATGGTCGCCATGAATTCGGTGATAGAGGTATGCGCATCATCCTGTTTCACTCAAAACTCCTAATAACTTAGTAAAGTCTTGACAAAGTTAAGTTGCAAATCAGGGTTAGATTATTGGTGAGTTTTGAGACATAAGTCATTCAAGAATCATATTAATCTTGTCAAGTCATTCTTGACAAAGTAAGTTGAGTCTTGGAAATCCAAGACTCAACTTAAAACTCTATGAGTCTTGATCCCGCCTTTTTAAAATACGATCCAATAAATGTAAAGTTTTGAGTGAATTTGAGAGAGAATATATAAAGTCTGAGGCGAGCTTGGACAATAAAAATAATAAAAAGTAGTGAAAAGCTGATGTGAGAGTTTTAAGACTCAGTCTTACCAATCAAATCTAAACCTGGCAAAAGCAACCCGACCCGATTGACCGAACCCAAAAATGCTGATCCGAGACCCAAAATTGACCTGAAATACAACACCCGAATGTCACCTGAATCCCGATTTTAACCCGACTCGACCCGAATATAACCCAAGCTTTCTTGACTCGATCCAAAACCACTCAACCCGAAAATGAGCCAACAAATCATAACTTTAATTGAACAAAAAAGACTTAGAATGATTTTTTCTCTCGTAATTATTGACCCGAAAATGACCCGATCCGAAATAACCCGATCCGGTTGACCTGAAATAGGGTCGACCAACTAACCCGAAATAACCCGACCCGAAAGAACCCAAAATCTATGAGAGATCCAAACTGACCAAGCCGAACTGATCGGATCTAAACCCAACCCGACTGAGCCGTTTGCCAGGTATTCATACCCTTAGATAGTTAAAGGTGCAGCGGAACTGCGGAAGTGTGGTGGGCTCATAAGTCATAACTCATGCACAAGGTCCTAGAACGAAAAATTTAAAATTTTCATTCTTTCTTGTATTTATTGATTTATATAGACATAAATCTGAATTAGTAGCATCAATGGTCCCATGGTCTAGTGGTTAGGACATTGGACTCTGAATCCAGTAACCCGAGTTCAAGTCTCGGTGGGTCATTTTTTGGCTGTTTTATTATCTGTCAAATTTGTGTTTTTATCATCTTGGGTAATATACAATGTTTTTATGGATTATCTCCAGATTTCTTCTGCGGAGAATTTGGATGAAAAATATGTTGCAACATACCGTAATTGGTTAAAAAAATGACACTCAATCATTAACGCAAAACCCTTAGCCTCCTTTCTTATAATAAATGTCAAATTTCATGATGGGGTTAAAATACAATTAAAATCGAATAAAACCGAGGAAATCCAAATATGTAAAAATACAATTAGTTTTGGAACCCTTGTCATGCAGAGGTAATTACAGTAGTTAATATACAAGCAAACACAAATCTGTACCAAATAAAACCAAGGAAGTCTCTGAAAAATCAATTTCTCTTTTTTTGTTTTCCACATAAATTCTAACCACAATTATACAATTTGCTGCAATTCCCTTTTATCATTCCAAAGAATTCTAGCTTCGGCCGAAAATGGAAGAGGCAACAATACTGTGGTAATCACACTTCCAAACTGTAGTCTGAGCTCTTACTCACCAACAAAAAAATGATAAAAGAATGGTCAGAATCCAGATTTCCACCGCCATTTCTGCAAAATTAGAAAAATTAAATTAAATTAAATGGGCAGGGTAACTGGAGACAAGGACAAATTGGGCATTACTTGAAGCCTGAAACCATTTGTGTTTAGTAACGCCTCAGAGATGATCTATTGTCAGGGGAACCATATTAAAATTTCAAACAAAAACAATCTCTCGCTGTTACCAAAGAATCATTATCATCACATCACAATGATATACTCATCATGCGAGAGGTCTCACGATAAAGGTTACTAACTAAAGAGATAGTTTCGTAAGAGACTGTCTCACATTAACATAGTAGGAGATAAAACATACAGCAGATTTAAAACTAAAAGAAAAGAAAAAGCGATAAAAAAAATTGACTACCCATCATGTGAGATGTCTCGTGATAGAAGATCCTATCATGAATGAACTCATGACATATTGACATCTCATATGAGAGTGTGCTGTTGATGGGGAACACATTCTACTAATTTCGCTAAAAAAAAGATTAGGTACACAGAGATAACAACTCACCGTATTAGAGTTCATTACTTTCAGCTTTGAAATATCCTGCAAGTGTCAATCTTCTTCCATATCATCTTGATTGCTCCTCCCATCCGAGTATGATTCATCCTCTTGCTGAGGAGAACCTCTTGGTCTTATGATAGAATTCAAATTCCTGCATGGGTTTGCAAAATAAGCAAGCAGCAAGATCACTAGAAGCATATCTTGGAAAATTTCACATCAGAAAAGGAAAAGCATACGCCAACAAGCAAGCATTTATGTGTTCCAATATCTTTACCAGATTCCAGCTAATATCAGAAAAGGAGAAGCACACGCCAAGTATGACACTCGGACACTTCAGTATAATAAAATATTCTTCACGAGAATTTTTCACAATATAGCAGAGTCCAACACTGCGACAGACTAGTTTTGGATACTCCTAAGCGTGTCGGAGTAACATAAATGATATGAGAGGCATTAAAAACACAAAAATATTGATCCTTACTGTAGAAGGGTATCTGCTTCTTTCATGATATCAGATGACCATAACACTGGATCTTTATTTTTCGGACAGGAATCTTGCTGCTGTCTCTTTTCCTGAAGCCATTGTTCAGATCGAGCACATTCAGCCAGTACCTAAGCAAATATAAATGTTAGCAGATTGACTCTAAAAACTAATTAGTAGAGTACTCATTTGTGTTACTCAAATCCCCATAAAAATACATACAGCTTCTCTTTCACTGGCTGGTAATGAAAGTGATTGCCATTTCCTGATGACGTCGAGAAAACATCTTGCTGCACGTTCTCGGGCCTCCTCATCTTTATAACGACTTTCAATCGGATCAACCAACTACAAAAACAAAGTAGAGTTCAGTTCAGTCATCGGTGATGAATCATCGAAGGATATATTGGGAGATCCAAACGTTTATAAACCTTCTTAATATCATGAAGTGTTTCAGCATAAACATTTGCAGATTCATCTTCTCCTTCCTCATATAACCAATCTTCAGTATGCTGCAACTTCTCTGATATAACTCCCTTTTCTGATTCAGTAGCAAAAGCCTGGTACGCACTCAAAATCTACGCGAGTATACAGTAGAGTCATTAGCCAGAGGCACACCAAAGAAAACCTTAAAAGAAGCAACATGGTGTTCAAATGTATACTGGATAGAAATGAATGTGATACACAACAAACACAATGTGTTAATAGATCACAAAAATTTGTTGATCCCATGTCAACTTTTGAGGAGCTACCACAAATCCACCATGTAAGGGTAAAATCATGTTGGTTGTATCAGACCAACGACATCCAGTACGTTAATAGGCTTGGCGGCTTAGTCCATACCATAAACAGCCACGCTCTCCAATATCCACGTCCACTCTATCTGCCTCTCTTTACTCCCATCCCCTTTGAAGGTTGCTACAAGGAAGTGATGGCATGAAACAATCAAGTTGGTACGGGTTTTGTAGGTAGGCAGAAAAAAGGTTCAGGAACAATTACAAAAGTTATGGATCTAAAGCTAAATGCACACTGACCTCCACACAGAAAATCTTTTGGACATGGATGGAGCTGTTGGCCGAGATTATCTGAACGGATAACATGTAAGTATGTAACCATGTCACACATGCCATATTCAACACTGGTTGAATTTTAAGTAGATTACTAGTCAAACCGTTTCGTCTTATAGCACTGGCCAGTGGAGTAATATGGTTGCACTTATTATTGTGGGGTAGCAGTCATTCAATGCAACTTTAAAACCAATATTCATATTCGGGTAATCTGGAACAGCCTCTCTGTAGCAACAGAAGAGTAAGGTTGCATACATTCGCCTCCACCCTACCATTACCTCGCAATTTGCGGGAGCCCTTGAAGCACTAAGATAATGTTGTTGTTGTCTGACAACTAACGCTACCAAGAAAGATCATTAACAAACAGACAAAGGTTGTCCTTGAAGACCATGATAAAGGAGCTACAACTGATTTAGTGTGATTGGGAGTAGTGCCTGCTTTAGATCTAAATTGAAACTTTGAAGATGCAAAACCGTAAAAAGAAAATATAAGTCGTACCTTATTACGCATTTCATACACATAAGCCTCCAAAGAGTTTTTCTTCTCTTTCGCTTGTTCGACCTTGCAATCTTGCAGGGCCAGCTCCGCTTCCTTCTCTTGAGCATTAGAAAGCTCTGCCTCATCCACACCACCAAATATCTTCTCAATAACTGGTATGTCCTATTAAATTTATGAAAGGTTAAATATTATTAAAAATAGCATAAATGAACTTGTACATATCCTAAACTATTTATACAAAAGTAATAATAGCACAAACTAAACCCTAAGTGTAATGTTAGCCGTAATATGTGGCTTATAGTACAAGAATAAGATCAACTAGAATATTTGCATGATATTGTAGGATAACTTTGACATAGAGGATCTTAACAAATATTGTAGGAAATATGTACGTTACTATTCTCAATATTCCCCCGCAAGACAGACGGCAGAACGGAAAGTCTGATCTTGATGCTTAATTGATTGAAGTGGGACCCATGAAGATGTGGGGGTCGATGCGCGACGTCGAGGTTTGGAGGTGATTGTGCTTCGTTCGTTGGAGGAGCATGATTGAGAGACTGGCGGGGAAGTGTGCTTAGTAGTGAGCACAAGTGCACAACAGTAGAAGGATCGGGTGATAGTTGTGTGTGTGGCGACTGAGTAGACGCGAAAAAAAGGTTTGATCTTTAGATAAGGGGTGGTTCCAAAAAGGGGTTCATTGGATTTGCAAAGTAGTACGTATCATGGTTGAACTCAGTTTATTTGAGTTCTTTAAAAGAGGTTCTAGTAGAAAGGGTTGGTTGTATGGTAGCCGAAATTTCGGTGTTTGTACGGTAGCACAGTTTTCCCGGTTTTGGTTGGATGGATAGTGATAAAGTTAATAGTAGTTGTTGGCTAATATTAGGTGGGAAGAGCATTGAGAATAGTTGTGATGGTGTACATTTGTACGTAAAAGTTAAACAGTGTAAGGTTCGCCATATGAAGCAATTGGTTGCAATTCACTTAATTTGCAAGGAACTTGTTCAAATCGTAGTGGCGTGGGTGAGTAAGAGAATGAAAGGCATAGGTTTCTTAGTTTGGTGAATAGGTTTTGTTGATGATTTTCATGTCAATAAAGTGTTTCTAATGTAGAAGTACTAGGTTCTTGTGAAGTCGAGGGTTTCATTGAACATGTGAACAAGATGAAGTGATGAACAATGTGAGTGGGTATGGTTTTGACTTTTGGGGATGGAATGTTCTGTCTCGGTTGTCATTGGATTGTGGTTTTTTTTTTTTTTGAGAAGTATGAAAATGAGCAAAATGACTTTTGAACAATTTAATCAAGGTTGTAAGGGGTGGCCATGGGTAGAAAAAAAAGGTTGATCGTTTGATTTTTTAGGATAGTTTGATGCAATTCTTAGGAGGTGGAAGAAGGGTGGTGAGTGGTTGCAGCGAAAGAGGATCAACTCTTAAGGCGTTAGCCTTTATCAAGAGCACGAGGCTTTGATACCATATTAAATTTATGAAAGGTTAAATATTATTAAAAATTGCATAAATGAACTTGTACATATCCTAAACTATTTATACAAAGTAATAATAGCACAAACTAAACCCTAAGTATAATGTTAGCCGTAATATGTGGCTTATAGTACAAGAATAAGATCAACTAGAATATTTGCATGATATTGTAGGATAACTTTGACATAGAGGATCTTAACAAATATTGTAGGAAATATGTACGTTATTATTCTCAATATGTCCATCGACAACATGGCTTTAACCTTTTTCCCGTGACTCTGGAAAAGAACACAAGTATCAGTTATTAACACTGTCTACGCTGAGTACCCCCTTTCTGTAAACAAGGGAATCCCTTTTCAAAAACAAATAGTGCTTTGTGAAGTGTTTTGATGATAACTGCGAGGCAAATGCATTTTGTGGAGGTACTAGGCACTGGACACATTTATGGCACACGAATGATATAAGGCTGCGACAATCAATTTTAAGCTTGACAGGCTTCCCCTCAGTAGGCAGTGCCAGCTCAATTCCTATCGACTCATCTGATGATCTATAAATCTTATCTTCTATTGATGCGTTACCTTCTTTGAAATTGATTACAAGTACATTTTATTTATCTAGGGTATACGATTTTACACCATACCAGAGCAAGAGTAGTAGCAAATGACATTGCTAGTTTAGTAAACCAAAATGAAAGAGATAACTCACATAATTGCCAGATGCTTGATTATAAGGTCTGGAGGATGTATCTTCCACTCCAATTCCTGCATACAGAGATCCATGGTTAGCTTCACCTCCCATCCTTATTCCTCCATGAGGAGATCCATAGTCAGCTTCAGCTTCCACCCTTTCCATAGGCATCTCTCCATTGCTTCTGACAGTTTCTTCTTGAATACCAACACCTACAAGCTAAGATAATAATATAAGATTCAACTAGCTACTCATAACATTAACAAGTATCGAACATTTTACATACCAAATTTGGCGGAAACTGAAATGCTTACTGAGGCAGATAACGTAATGGTCCCATGAAGAGTTATACAAGCTCTAGACTTCACTATTCCGCTCTCAATATGAGAGGGTAATGGGCTAATCTACAAAAGACGATAACAAACTTTTAATAATAGCAGAAATGTATGGCCAAATGTTGAAACTGATGGAGACCTACTTTATCTTACCTATATGTTGACTTCTTATCTTTGATATACTACCATAACTTCTTTATGATATCATTTTCTGCAAATTTCAGAGTCATAGCACATGACTCTTCTATAATCATACAACATGGATTGACGGTTCAACGAAGGCCCTCCTTCTCCATTATTCTCCACTAAAAGATATTATATGCTGCTTTCCTTTAATTTTTTTATAACCTCTGCTAACAGCCACTTCAAAAAAATGTTTGTTTTAATATTGTGTTGTATCTTTCAGGGCAATCTTACCGCATCTTACTTCCGTAACGGCTTGTTAAGCTCATTTAACTATCTCTCATCTCTCAAGTACTACGGCATAGCAATTGATAAGATATCTTTCCCTTGCCTTACCGCCACCCCTAATGCTCCTGTTCATTTACCCTTGATCTCCGTCTAATCATATAATCTACTTTCCTCTGAAGCCCAGTCTCTTACTAAATTATAGTCTCTTTTACCCCATGATAATTCTATGAGGTATCAATAGCAGTTCATACTACAAAAGCTCTGTTCATATAGTAGCAAAAAATTAACACAAGTTCACCTACTGACTTTAAGTAAGAACCGAAGAAGTACCGTGGAAAGGCTGATTTTAGAAGATACCCCAGAAGGCAGCTCCTTTTCATCAACATAATACGCTTCTATTTGACGTGTGCTACCTTTCACACGAAATTTAATCATTTTCTCACTTGGAATAGGATGTCCTTTAGGAAATAATGCAGCCTTACGAAGTGAATGTATTGGAATATCATCCGCAAATTTAAGTCCAATGGAGAATGGTAATGTATCCTCGACCTGTAATTGACAATGTAAAACACTGACTGAGTAAAAATACAATAGTAATGAAGCAACATTCAAGCTTATGACTCATGCTAAGGACACATCATTTGCAATAGAACACTTCTATAGCTATATACCCGACAAAACAATTAAGTGGGCCACCCACAACAGAACCAAAGGTATATACAATCTCACAATCCGTCAATATAATGCAAGTTGCGAGAAAGCAGATAAATTTGGTTCAATGAATTTTGAAAAGTGTATAGAAAAATGACTCAGCGTCATAATTTCTTTTAACATGATTCCAGTATACTTTTACTTATTAGTAATCCATTTTTGTCCTTCTTCCGACTCTATTTTTATCACATGCGAACACTAGCCATCCTTATCTGTACAAGACTACAAATCTAAAACAGTAACACAAAAACAAAAGTATCATCAAGGAGGATGAACGTAAACCTCATAATCCCTGACACGAAACGTGGGGCTAAGCATGGCACATTGCAGCGCACATCCACGAGCCACACATTCACTAGCATTGAGAGTCCGGCGCGGTTCTTGACTGAAAAATGAAGCCAAAGTTCTTCCAATAGCAGGTATTCGAGATCCTGAACCGACGAGCTCCACAGACTGAATCATCTTGACACCAGAATCACTGAGAGCTTTCTTGCACGGGACGACTATCCTTTCCAATAAACCTGATGAGAGTTCTTCAAATTTATCCCTTCTTATAAAACCCTTTACATCTTTCTCATCAATCAAACACTCTATGTGAAGAGGCGCCTCTAAATTTGCACTCAAGACCTTTTTCAATTTCTCGCAAGCTGCTCGAAGCCGAATACATGCCCGAGCACTGGAATATACATCAATGTTATACTGTTCCTTAAACTCTGCTGCAAAATGGCAAAATAGAACCTCATCAAAGTCTCGGGCGCCTAAATTACAGTCAAAGGAGTGAGAAAGTATCTTCATATGTCCAGACTTAAAGGAAGCAACAGCAACCTGAGTATCACAGTGCCCAACATCGACAAACACAACACACGATGAATCCAAATTAGAACTATCAGTCCGGTAGATACCATAACCAAGGGCAGTAGCAGTGCAGTCATGCATCAATCTCAAAGGGCTAAGACCAGCAATTTTAGCGGCATCTAAGTAAAGACTCTTTTGCAACTGAGTGAAATAAGAAGGAATCCCCATCACACATTCGGAAACAGCTACGTCCAAGTTTTTCTCAGCTGTTTGCTTCAAATGCGAGAAAATCATTGCCAATATTTGTACAGGGGTAAAGGTGCATCTTTCACCCAAATACTGTAAATGAATTAGAATACCACTATTATCAGCTTGAGAGGTCTCAAAAGGTAACAACCTCAAATCATTCTGAATATCAGGGTGATTGAAGTTATGACCTATCAATCTTTTAATTTGAGAAATTGTCGATTTAGGGTTCATCGTTGCACAAGCAGCACCTGCTGAACCTAGAAACCTCTGCTTCTCCCCAAATGATACCACTGCTGGTGTCTCACGTTTTGACTCATCGTTCAATAACACATCAATTCCCCTTTGCTTCACAGCCGCAATCACGCAGTTTTCATTTCCAATGTCAAAGCCTAACACGCTCATTTTCTCTATGCAAATTCCGACTTACACTGACACAATAATTCCAGTAGCTCCCCCCTAAGACAAGCAAAGCCCTAAATTAGAACAATTTCATGACAAACCTAAATTAATTGAAGTTCATTTTCGCTATTTAATTAACACGAAGATGCCAAACCCTACCAAGCTCATTTTACCTAATATGACTACGATAATGACAGAAACTACCCCTTATAGCAAGCAACGGCCCGAATTAGAAAATTTTAATCACCTGAAAACCTTAGATTAAATTGCCACGCTCATTTTCTAAGATCAAATCCTCATACATTAATACAATAATGCCAGTAATCCTCCTAAAGCAAGCATATTACGCGAAAAACCTATACAAAAACTACAACATTACCCCATTGCTTCAAAGGCTCCAGTAAATTGTGAGGTAAGAGAGGGGGTGGTTGGATGTACGCAACCCTACCCATGTATTAGCAACAAAGAGGCTGCTTACGAATGACCCAAAAGGAAAATTACGTCGAAAACTACATCAAATGACGGGTACTTCACAATGTAAAGAATCGCTACCAATTTAGTAAGCCATTTTACTTGAAGCCATCATAATTCACAACCTATATTCATTAAGTTTTGCTAATTAATGAACAAGATAAGATAATCTACAAACCCTATGAAGCTCATTTTCATAGCGCGAATTTCACCTTTGCATTAATACGATAATGCCAGTAATCTTCATAAATCAATCTAAACCCTAAATTAGACCAATTACATACCCTGAAGAACCTAAATCAATCAGTATTCTATTTCGCGATTAAATTAATTCCCAAAATATGATTAAATTGATCATAATCAAAATGAGGCTGATATACTAATAATAAATGAAGTTCCGATCAACAGATTGAGTAGAATATAGATAGTATACGAAATGTAATGAAGAAAATGAAGCGATGAAATTACCTAGAGTTTAATGGCGGATGAAGGAAGACGAGGAGACGACCTTGAAGAAAATTACAGGAAAGAATGAGTAAATGAGTGAACTGCCAAGGCCGTTTATATTTTGTGTATATATTGGGTAACTACGATAAATTCACTACCGTGTTTACTAATGTCGCGAAGTGAATAGCAAGATACTCATACTTTTCTACGATTATTTAAGGGGGGTTTGGTTGGCACATTTGGAATGGATTGGAATTGATTCCATCCATTCAAGTGTTTGGTTGACCCTTTTTGGAATGGAGTTTGAATCCTAAGGGGTTCTAAATCCATTCCAACCCCTTGGGATCTCATACCATAGTCTCACCCCCATGATTCTAAATCCATTCTCACACATCCTCTATTAAAACACAAACAAATACTCCATCCTCATGCGTCCACGTCATCAAACTCAATCTCTTCACCATAAAAACGATTTTGCACCAACAACTATTATAAAAATTATTAGTTAACAAACTAGATGCGAGAATTGTCAGTAAGTGGATTGTACATCTGATGTATTACCACATATAATGTAGTTTTTTAGCATTACAATAAAGTTTTTGAGTATAATATCAAAAATTATGAGTTATACTATAAAGTTTTTTAGTTTATTAATTTGAACATTAAGCTCAAAAAAAATAAAATAAAACTCAAAAACATTATATATAAGATGTAAAATGTGATTTATAAACTTTAAAAAGCTCGAAAAAAATGCACAAAAACTCAAAATCAAACTAGTCTGAGGTAGTACCTCCGATGTATAATCCTTTTTCTCGAGAATTGTGGTTATATCAAAGATTAATTTTTTTTTCCAGAAATTATATAACTTATATGCTTTTAAAAAAAGCTTGATAAAAATATACCGAGTGTTTAGTTATATTTGCACGAAAAATGATAACAACGCTTAAATGATTTTAATCAATAACTTCTATAAATAAAATGTATGAAACAAAGTTAAATATTGTAAGTTCGAAAATTTATACTTCGTATAACTCAAAATAAATATTAATCTGAAAAATAAAGGACTTTCAAAGCAACATAAAATTATCAATAAAAAAATTTAATTGAAATACCAAAATAAATATTTTCAAAAAATAAAAAACTGTTAATTCCTATCAAATCTATTAATTGTCAGTAGGTCTTGCTTGCGACGGATCGGATCTTGCGACGGGTATTTTGTGAGAGTAAATGGGTAGAGGGGACAAGGTGGACACCCCCCATGTGCTTCTCCACTCACCCTTGATGGGTATTTTGTGAGAGAATATGGTATCCGTCTTAAGCTTGCGACGGATAGTGTCCGTCACAAATGAGAATTTGTGATTAATTGTACTCCTACTTCATAATAAAGTAGATAAGACATACCTTAACCCAAAGTGAAATCCGTTCGTGAAATAATATTGTTAAACTAATTTAGTAGACTGCGTTTATTTAGTAGATTACGTTTATCACTGCAATTAAGGAATGAATAAACTTAAACACAAATGGTAGTATTAACTAGCTCTAAGGATCATGGAAGTGACTAAGCGACTAACAGATTAAATTTAAGTAAATAAATAAACAACTTTGATTGGGATAATGGGAGGTGGTGGAGATGAGAAAGAGAGAACTGAGAAGGGATTATGAGATTTATTGGTAATTTATTTGGGGAATTGGTTGGTACTGAGAGAGGGATAGGGGTCAATGGTTTGACAATTTGAGGAACTTGGGCTGTTATGTTGATTTTAGGTCGACCCATTTGATTTTCTTCCATTTTGATTCTATTCGCATCTTATTGTCTTATACGGAATTACTGTATGTTATTTGTCTAAGTTTTTTTTAGACGGCACTATTCGTCTTAAGCTTTAAGACATGTCAAATACCACCACATGATAATAATAAAGTCAAAAGTTTTGGCATTTTTAGGCAGCAAGTGGGTAATTTGGTTTGTATTTGAGCCGTCTTACGCTTAAGACAGATATTGCCCGTCTTAAATGAGAATGTGTTTTTTTTATTCAAGTTAAAAATTCTTTTTTATCCAATCATGAATTTTTTTTATATGAAAGAATATAACAGTCAAAATAAATGTAATATTATTATTACAGAGTATTTTTTTATATGGTACGGATAGATAGGTATCCACAAGGTAAGACGAGTAAATATGCTAAATTCTACCTTTGGAGTAGGTATGGGTATCAAAATCTTACTCAACGCAGTTGATGTAATGGGGTGTGGATTTGCATTTTAGTCGCCGAATGCGGGTACAGACGACTATCCCCAATGACACCCATAATCTTTACAAATTCTCATTTAAGACGGGCACTATTCGTCATACTCTGAAGACAGATAGTACCCCTTTCACAATATGCAATTGGTGAGGGCAAGTGGAAATGGAGCCCCTCACTTGCCCTCCCACTTACATATTGTAACATGGACATTATCCATTTTGCGCTTATGACGATAGTGTCCGTTTTCAGTGAGACGAACTACCTATTCTTATGATTCTTTTTTCTTACAAAATTGTTTACTGATTAAATTTCAAACAATAACATATATAGTTTAAGTGTTAATTTTGTACGGTTCTAAACTATGACATTAAACAAAATCCTTATCTCAAGTAAGCAGCTTTCTTCCAATTACCCATTTTAGTCATAAAAAACTTGTGGCGACTTTTAAAGTCACGAGTAAATTCTATTTGTCGAATGTTATTATTTAGTATGTTAACTTTTAATAAATAAACGAATGTTAATAAAAATAGCATATCATTTTAACTAAACATGTGTTATAACAAGGTTAAATTATACACCCGTGCAATTTTGCACGGGGTAAAACTAGTTAAGTAGAATACAAAAACTTTGGAAAGACTTCTTTCACTAAATTATTGAGAGATCACTTTTGTCGTACCCCTTTACATATATCTTCGTACCCCCTTTTATCATTGCTTGTACAATTTGTGACTAAACAAATCATTTTTAACCGGTACATGTTTTCATAACAATCGTACCTATTTTATCGTATATCGTAACTCTTTTTATTAGTTACTCCATTATACTCTACGTACCTATTTGAGTAGGTTTTGTACTATTTTCCCATCAATATATAATTGGTCTCCAAAAAATTTTATTGAGAGATCGTCTTCTGAAAGACCTACCTTAAATAGAATCATAGTCATAGTGGCGTAATCATCTCCTAACATAAATGAGAATTCGTAATATACTAATTAGTCCTCGCCATGATTTCGGTCCTAGTGGATTCAAATGTGTGTTGATTATTTCTATTTTCTAGCTGTTCACTTACGGATTTGGAGCGAAGATCAAATAATCGTTTAATTTTAGTCGAATTGGAATAAATCAAATTTAGCTTGATTCGGTCTATGTCTATTTGTTCTTTTTTTTTTTTTGAAAGAAATGTCTATTTGTTCTTTAATTAATAGAAAGTCTTACTTGCGACGAGACGATCCGTTGCAAGCTTGTGACGGGTTAAGGTCTCCTCACAAAGAACAAGTGGGAGTGCAAGTGGGGGGATCCATTTGTCCCCTACTTGCCTACCCACTTGCACTTTGTGAGGAGAGTTTGACCCGTCGCAAATTTGCGACGGGTCGTCCCGTCATAAATGAGATTTGTGTTAATTAATTGCATTTGAAAAAAGGCAGAGAAGTTTGATGAGAAAGTCATGCTTTTACTCTTCTCAATTTTCAATGAATGCATTTTTTCCAAGTGATAAACATTTATACCATCTGACTAAAAAGACCCAAATTCTTATTTGTAACACGCATGACCGTCTTTAACACTACGGAAACCCAGTGCAAAGTTTTATTTGGTGCTCAAATTCTTTTGTCAAATCTTTGTATATCTTGAAACAATTGCCTATTTTTTTATGATCTTTCTCATTGAAGAATGACGGTTAAAAATACATTTAGTTTAGAGAAAATTGTTAATTACATCTTTTTAAAAATCACTTTTTGAAAATTACAGCCTTATATAATTTTTTTTGTAAATTACATCCAAAATATCACTTTTCTTCAAAAAATGCTTCAAGTTGAGGAATCTGGTGAATTTTGTTAAACTCTGGCCAATATACCCTTTTCTTATTTTAAGACATAATTACCCAGATTTCTTGCCTCTCCGCCCAGGTTTTTTGCCTCTCCTTACCATAAACCAATAAATCTCTCAAAATAAAATTAAAACATGATATTATTCATCAAAATTTCTCCATTTTTATCAAAATTAAGCAATGGACACAAACACAATAATATAAATATATCCACCTTAATATAAAAGTGGCTAAGGGAGAGGGAGAACACTATTCATAATGAACGGTGTTTATTCTCGCTCATGGGCCTTCTAAACAGGTCGTCTTTGGCTTTCTTTATGGGTGGGCTTCCTAAACAGACCATCCTTAGGCTCTGTTCTTTTGGACTGAAATCGTCTGAACTGAACTGAACTGAACTGAACTTATTGGAGCTGAACTGAACTGGACTGAACTTAATGGACCTGAACTGAACTGAACTGAACTGAACTGAACTGAACTGATCTGAACTGAACTGAACTGAACTAATAAAAAGATTATGACAATAATAATACAATAATAAATATTATAATAATATTTATCATTAGTAATAATAATATTATACTAATATAATATAATAATAATATAATAAGATATATAAAAATAAAATAGTAATATAATAATAATAAAAGTAAAATATTAATATTACTTATCTAATTAATAATAATAATATAATATAGTAATAACTAAATTAAAAATAGTAATTAAAATAAATATGATAAGTATAATTTAATAATATAATATTAGAAATAATAATAATAATAATAATAATAATAATAATATATTAAACATTAGTATAATACTATATTACTATAATATAATAATAATATTATAAAATATTAATATAAATGATAACATTATTAGTAATAATATAATATAGTTATAAATATATTAACAAAAGTATCTAAATAATTAATAAGATAAGTATAATATAATAATATAAATGATATAAATATTAATAATAGTAAATAAAAATAATAATAATAATAATAATAATATTGTGAATAAATTAATAAAATATTAAATATAATATAACAAAATAAAAATAATAATAAATGTTAGTAATACTAATATTTCCATTAACTAATCGTTATAATATACTAATAAATAAATAAATTAAATATAAATATAATTATAAAAATAAAAATTATAATAATAAATAATAGTAATATAATAAGTTTTAAAAAATATATTAATATAATAATAACAAATTAATTAATATGATAATAACAATGATAATAGTAAGAATAATAATAATAATGTTGAAATAAAGTAAGTTGAGCTGAGCTGAACTGAACTGAAATGATCTGAACTGAACTGAACTGAACTGAACTTAATTGAGCTGAACTGAACTGAACTGGACTTATTGGAGCTGAACTGAACTGAACTGAACTTATAAGAGCTGAAATTAAGTTCAAAAGAACAGGGCCTTAGTCCCACTGCACACCAATACCTTCTATTCTATTCTACACACAACACAATACACCCCCACTGCACACGGTAAATTATACCATGCACCCAGGAGTATGGTGCATGGTACTCCCTCCTAACTAATTTTTTTTAAATAGATAAATTTAAAATTTTATAAATTAATAAATTATAAAAAATATATCATTATTCATAATATTTAATCTCTACGATTAGAGACCATATTTGATATATTTCGGTATTTATCTTAGTTTTATTCACATATTCATTTCACGTAATGACATTCATAATAATGAGATATTCTTATCACAGCTTGAAGGTTGTGTGGCATTGCATTCCAACCTTATCACATAATATAATTTTTTTTATTTCTATGAAATATTTTGCATTATGTAGTTTCGATATGGAATAAAACGTTCATGATCAAACTAAATATTACA
The DNA here is from genome assembly GCA_022085475.1 of Heliosperma pusillum. Taxonomy (NCBI): domain Eukaryota; kingdom Viridiplantae; phylum Streptophyta; class Magnoliopsida; order Caryophyllales; family Caryophyllaceae; genus Heliosperma; species Heliosperma pusillum. The sequence continues at coordinate 23,769 of JAIUZE010002244.1, read as the reverse complement.
CTAGATAATACATATTAATAAAATTATAGCGCCGTATTCAGTAAACAAAAAGTGAATATAATAGAGATATGCGGTGAATATCACACTACATAATACATATTCATCAGGCTACACTGTCCTATTCACTATACTAAAATTGAATATAGTAGTTTCATATTCTGAATATGACGCTATATATCACATATTCATTAAACAACATTGTTATATTCACTAAACTTAAAAGTGAATATGATCGTATCATATCGTGAATATAACACTACATGACACTTAATGATAATATAACTGCTTCTTAAAAGTGAGAGTTAATTTTAATTTAATTTTTTTTGGGTTTTTCTACATGGTACCCCTGTATTTTTCCGAATTCTACATGGTACCCTTCGTTTTTTCAAAATCTACATGATACCCCTAAAGTTAATGAAAACCTCTCAAAATACCCATAACGCACTAATCTGTCTGTTTTAAACGTTTTTATTATGCACTTTTCATTGATCTTTTGACAATAATTTTGCATGTCTTTATCATAAATATCTTTTAGACAATCATAAACATATTTTCTTTGTAAAAATTAACCGTTTTAAAACTCGATTTTTAGTAGTTTACTAAGTATACGGTTACCAGTGATAATTTTAAAAACGAGAATTCGAAAAAACACAAGGGTACCATGTAGAAAAACCCTTTTTATTTAATAAAAAATGGGAAGTTAGAGAATAAATGGGGAGTTGAAAGGAGTGGAAGGTTGGAGGGAGTATGGAGTATCCTACACATGGGTATAGGATATAAGAATTGACTGCACACCTATACCTTCTCTTCCCTCTCATTATTCTGATCTCCTTCACACAAATTATTGTTCTTAATACTTAGCTTTCCTTATTTATTTAAATCTCACCTTTATCTCTTCCCCTTTTTTCATCTTAGGTTTACTTCTATGATGATAATGTTGGCCACCTTTTACCTTAGAAGTTTAAGCGGACGATAATAACAATGATGGTAATAGCTAGTAGATTAAAAAAGTTCCTTTCTTTTCTGGGTAACTTTCATACAACCCACATTAAACACCAACAAATCATTCATCAAATAAAAACTCATGATAATTAAACTAATCATGAACACAAGTTAAGCTAATAACACGAAGAATTAATGAAAGAAAGGACAAAGAATCAATTTTTGGACGTTCAATAATGAGTCAAAATTAAATGGTAAAACTATCAGACAAAGGAATAAGATGTAAAGGACCATGTGTAAGTTCTTCTTCTTCAGTAGCTTTACTCTCTTGTGTATCCACCATCTTTGTCCCTCTCAATGAAAGCTCTCTTGTTTTGTAATTTAGTTGTGTTTGATCAAAACCCTTTTAGTTAAATCAATGTTTTTGAGATTTTTACTATGAATCGAGGTTGTTAAAAATATGGATCTACTAAGTATAAAAAAGAGAGATGATGAAGAACACTAAATATTTTGAACTTGTAATGGAAATAATAGAATTTAGTTACATTGATTAGGGTAGATGTTGAAGAAAGAGAGAATTGGGAGATTGATTAGGGAAGATGTTGAATCAATCCCCCTACTACTAAAAGAATAAGTGAGCTCTAAAATTTTCCCGCCTAAGTGAAATGCTCTATGATTGATCCTAACACTAAATGTCATATTAATTCTATACCATAAATAGAAAATACTAATACATGCAATACCTAAACACACTTAATGATATATTTTGATTGTGTTACAAATGTGGAATTGCACTAATAACACATAGGTTATGAGAGAAATATTTAGCAAATTCTTTTTCACATTTCTATTTTTTTATATTTTTATACAAATATGCTACAAGTTGATTATTTTTATTTAAACATTCTCTAATTTTAATGCATCTCCTACATACTAAAAGAATAAGTATATCCAAACTTTTCCCTTCAAATGTCACTCATAGTTTAATAAGGAAACATATAAATTTATTAGAGTATTTCTTCAAATTTTAATAAGGAAACTAATGAGAATTAAAGTCATATAATGTAATAAACTTGATTTGCTAACACTAACAATAAGAAACTAAATAATAATTTTACCATGACACCCTTGACTTATTTTACTTTAAAAATAATCGATAATCATTCAGGGTAAAATTGTTAACTTTATATTTTCTACCTCTTAATATAAAACATTATTAATAGTAATTAATTTAATTAAAATTAAATTTCAAATTGAGTTAAATATGAATATGAATAGTATAATTTTAAAATTCTCAGTTATCTCTATTTAAAAAACCGCGCATTAATTTAATTAAGATTAAATTTCAAATTGAGTTAAATATGAATATGAATAGTATAATTGTAAAATTCCCGGTTATCTCTATTTAAAAAATCGCGCATTCGCGCGGGACCTATACTTGTAGAGAATTAAGAGAGAAGTTTGCTAAATATAATAGGATAAACATAAAAAATGTATAGAAGAAGGAATTATATGAAGATAAGGGTAATTTGGTCATAAAAGATGAACTTAAGTGACAGAAATTTAAATTTGCATGAATTTTCCATCGGAGTATATGTTTTGATAGTAACTTTTCATCAGAAGTGATATTCTGGGTGTAATTTACAAAATAGTTTATTTAAGGCTGTAATTTTCAAAAAGTGTTTTTAAAATGCTGTAATTAACAATTTTCTCTTTGTTTTATAATTTTTAAATTAAAACTAATGCTATCCGCCTATCCCTATAGGAGTATTCCCTCCATTCATGTACAAATCCTTCGTTTGTGATCTTGTTGCTACGTTTTATGAGTACAATAACAAAATATTAAAATTTTACTATATTTTTTAAAATGTGCAAGTACAAATGTTAGTGTTACAAAATGTACATTAACATACATGCAAAAAGAATTTGGGTATTGAGACATGAGTTAAGGGGTATACTTCTTTATGTTTTTTCCATAAACATCATTTCACATTTAATTACCTTTTAAAATATGCGTAAAACTTATAAAATGTACTTTAACTATATTATTTTTCGCACAAATCTAATTATGTGTGTGTAAGATTCATACTATGTAATATTTAAAAAAGAAGTTTCCTAGTACGTATAATATAACCGTAATAATTATAAAACTAGGTGGAATGCCCCTTCTCCGCACGGGGTATCTTGTACAGTTTTTTTTAATCCCTGTAGCTATGCGCTTATACTGATTATATTTTCCATGGTATCGGTACCGTTACTTGAAATGCATAGTAAATAGCTCTTTTCCGTACTTTAATTCTTAGTTGTGAAATGGTGTTTATGTCTATAAAGTATTTAAATTATATATTATGCTTTAGTTTCGTGTTCAGTGTTGTTTAATAAATTGACCAACTCTAACATTTAAATTGTCTATCACCTATGAGCATTTTCTATATTTATCTTCCTTTAACACTTTTCTTTCTTTTACCAACTAGCTAATCAGACGCGAGCCCCTCCTTGGCTGCTTTGACTTCTCTTTCCTCGCTTGAAGTTTGGTTTTGTAGGTAAACCGTTACTTGAGGTGGATTCTACCTGGTTTTGGTTAACCAAGAGGACGATAAACTAAACGGAGGGCCCACGACGTACCCTAGACGGTCCTACATACCTTGGGGGACCTACTTGGCGTGCCAAAGCTATTCCGAGTCAAGGCAAGCCAAATCGAGAAGGATTATTTAAGTCACTAGTGTGAGCATTAGATGAAAGGCACGTTGCAGGCGTGACATATACCTCACGGCCGTGAGAGACATCACAAAGGCGATCCTTCTCGAGCCAAAGCCGTCACGGGTGTGACAAGCTAAGTCACTGTCGTGACATGACTCTCATGGTCGTGACTTAGCTCACAGGACTGAGCTTGCTTCTGCCAAACAAGTCGCGGGCGTGACACAAATCTCACGGGCGTGACTTACTATTGGAGCTAGTGTCCTCCAGTTAGTGCAATAACATAAATAAATCTCTGTAGGTTCACAGGGTATACTTTGTATAATAATCAGTTGATTAACGTTTATCAATAACGGTTGGCTTGCTAGATAAGTTTGACGTTATTGTCATACAGATGGCGGTGATCAACTGGTCCCTAAAAGTCACACCTAAAGGATGTGTTTGAGAGATGTGATTATTTGAGAAAATAATCATATTGATGCCCTATTAAATGACTAAAAGGTTAGTCAGTGTATTTGACTAAAAGGTTAGTCAATGTGATGATGAGACAATTATTTAATAATGATTAAATAAAGTTAGCTGAGACGAATTAACTGTAATTCGTAAAATTGAATATAAAAGGTTATATTTAATTATAGTATATAATGTAAGCTAATTAAACATAAACCGTTATAATTAATTGGCAAATTATAAATATACGGATATTTATAATTAATGACGGATTATAATGTCGGTCCATGTAAAACGACGATTATAATATATTACATTATATTGGAAGCTAAAATTAACAAAAACGAATGTATCCAGATACACTCGGGTTTTCGGGTCAATGGGTAGTTATTTGAGGAGACTAACTCTCCTCATATAAAAACCCAAAGAGTGTCGTGAGAAAGGTGGACAAGAGATAGAAAAATTCAGATTTTTCTAACCTAACCTAACTCTCACACTGCCTCCATCTGATCTATACATCACAACTGACAAAAGTTAACTGTAACTTTTGACAAAACACAAAAACCTTCTTCTCAACAGTGCGATTGTGTAAAAGGTTTACTTTCTAGCAAAAGAAAAGGGTATTTCTCGGAGCATCTTGGGTGCAACGATTAGGAGGATATCTACTTTGATATCTCTGTTCTTTACGCCAATTGCTAGGACCGGAGGTTGATTTCTATATCTCTACTATTATTCTTGTTTTCGTTTATGACTTGCATAATCAAATTATTACTTTTCGTTATAATCCTATATATTTTGTATTGTGGTAATACCGATTTCCCACAAGTGGTATCAGAGCGTGGGCCACGAAATTGTTTTAATTTGATTTCTTAAACCGAAACAGTTTATTCCGCTGTATGTTTGACTCGATCGAGGACTTTTGTGTCTCGATCGAGTAGTTTTTGTGAGTTTTTGGTCGATCGAGTACTTGTTTTCACTCGATCGAGCCCTTTTCACTGTTGTTTGGTCGATCGAGTACATGATTTTGCTCGATCGAGCAGTTTTGCTAAATTGTTTGGTCGATCGAGGGATTTATTTGCTCGATCGAGCAGTTTGCTCAAAATTTTTGGTCGATCGAGTGTTTTTATACTCGATCGTGGTCCCTGTTTATCGACTAGGAAGAATTAGTCGATCGAGAGACTTTATTGTTTAATTTCTTCTCGATCGAGTACTTTACAGTATCGTATTTCCTTTCGTATTCGTTTTCATTTAGATTTATTTTGTTATTTTAATCTGTTAAAATAACATACAATAGATTTGTAGATGTTTTACTTTAATAAAGATTAGATTAAAATGAAAATGGAAATGATGTTGAATGAGTTTATCATTTGAAAGGATATTAATTTTTCCCTATTTTGTCGATAAGGACCGTTTTGTAGGGGTGAGCAAAACCGGATATCCGATACGGTTTTAAAAACCGTATCGGATATCCGGTTTTTAAAATCTCAATTTTGAGTATCCTTATCCGATACGGATTTTCCGTATATCCGGAAACCGTATATCCGGTTTTTCCGTATATCCGGAAACCGTATATCCGGTATCCGGTTTTTCATTTAATTATGTAAAACTTTATGTCTTATTTTTATTTTTTTTGTGATTTTATGATTTTTCTTAATAAGTTAAAAGAGTATCACATATTATAAGAATAAATAACTTAAAAATGTATAAAAGCAATAAGATTGAGTCACGGATATACTCGACGTTTAGTGGTTTTATGATTTTATTTTTATATTTTATATTAAAAATAGGAACCGTATCGGAAACCGTATATCCGGTTTCAAATTTTGCCGATACGTATCCGATACGGTTTTTTATAAACCGTATCGTATATACGGAAATTCGTATCGGATATACGGAAATCAGTATAATTGAAACCGTATATCGTATCGGATACGTATAATAAAACCGTATCGTATATTTTTGCTCAGCCCTACCGTTTTGCTTGAAAAATTTTTGCCGAAAAATTTTTGCTGAAAAAAATTTTCTGTTTTTCTTTGCTGTATTCAAAGTTTTTGGGCCTTTAATTGTACATTATTCGGATTGTGTATAATTAATGTGAAACGGTTCACATATGCTAAATATCTAACATTTTAAAGCAGTTTGAAATGTTTAGGATTGTTCATTTTATCAGTAAAATGAATCGGGATTGTAATTAATGTGGGTAATTACAGAATCACCACATAATTATAATCAATGTTAAAGGGTGGTTTGGATAATAAAACATCGTAATAACTGTATTATGTCTTGAATGTTTTATTTTAGTTGATGCTTTTATAATGTTTTGGATTGTTTGAATGGATTTTAACGTATTTTTACAATCAGTTGTAACTTAGTGTGGCCTTAGTAGATTGTGTTACCGTAATGATGGTAGCATAGTCTTGGATGTATTTTGAGATCTCGAATCTCCATTTTTTTTTTAGTTTTGGGTTTTGAAATTAGTTTGTAATAAATAGGATCTATGTAATTTTATTTGTTGTAATTTCAAAGAAGACTAAAGATGGAGATTGGAGCTCACTCCCGCTGCATGGACCAAGAAGGGTGATAAAGCCAAGCTTCGAGGGTCCAATCTGTTGGATTCCGAGTTGTATTTTATTCTTTTTGGTAGGATAGGCCACACTAGGACATGTTTTTCTTTTTACGTTTTTCATTCTCGTTTGCTTTCCATCACATGATAGATAATTGCATCATATTCCGCCTAAACCAAACCACCTAATAAAATGCATGTAAAATGATTCATATAGGTTGAATATTTTAATCATGGACATACAGATGTCACTCGCTTTTAGGGCCATCACCTTAGTTAAATCATTCTCGAGTTGCTAGACATTCGTTCACTTAAAATGAATTTAAGTTAAGATGATGGGACCTTCCCCTATAAATAAAATTGAGACTAGTCTTTATAGGGAAAACTACTATGAGCCCCTTCTTCGTCGGAAGTCATAATATGACCCCTTCTACGTTGGGTAAGTAGTGAGTGTTGACCTATTTTATCTCAACATTATAGTACGAGTAATATCTCGTGATTATGATGGACTATAGATAGAATTTACAGAAATTTATCGACCAGGAATTCTAAAAGTAGAATTAGCCAAGAGGTTGGCTTATCAATTTACAGAAATTGAGTCTTGGGATCATTTATATAATTCTTGAGGAAGGTCAATTGTATAAATGCACGAGTCATCGAATTAAACGGTTTTTCATTAGACTCAAATTTTAAAACGATGAAACTTATCATATTTATTTTCTTTTCACAGTCAAATATTCAGATATAAACTGCTAATAACAAATGGCTGGCCATACTGATGACCCAATGCCAAGTGCCACGCTCGGACGTGAGTCCTGGCTTAAGATGTTCATGGACACTATGAATCAGTCAACGCGACTGAAGAACAACGGGTCCAACTTTGCGGACTGGGAGGCGGCATTACGGAATGCTGCCATTGCTGACGGTAAGCTCAAGTACTTGACTGATGAGACCCTCGCCAAACACGGCCCCAATGCAGGAGCAAATGAATCACTTGCTTATAGTGATTTCGTAATGGAGGCGGGTGCGATAAAGAACGTACTCATCTTTTCAATGGAAGCAAATTTGCAAAGGCGATTCATTGCCCAAGGTGCAAACAAGATTTTCACCACGCTCTCTAACGAGTTCTCGAAAGCTCCGAGGATCGTTAGCTATGAGCATACCTGTCGCTTCTTTGAAGCGAAACTCCAGAGGGGCCAAGCAGTTAGCCCACACATTCTTGACATGATTGAGAATGTCGAGAAACTGGAGGCACTTGGTTGCAAAATCGATGAGAAGATCGTCATAGACCGCGTTCTTCATTCACTTCATGATGGTTTTGCCCTTTTCAGGGCAAATTACTATATGAATGATATGCAGAAGAGTCTTCATCAGCTCCACTCACTCCTTGTACAGACAGAGAGTGATCTGAAATTGAGTGGGAGTCTGAAACAGGACGTTCTCATGATTGCAACAAGGGCAAAGGTAGGGCAAGGCTCAGGCCAACCTAGCTGTAGGGAAGCCGAAGTTCAAAAAGTCAGGGCAAGGCAAGAGTGGGCCTGGTGAGACTAGCGGTAGCTCACAAGGCAAGACAAAGAGCGATGAAGGTAACGTGGAGTGTCACCATTGCCACAAGCTTGGGCATTGGAGGAGAAACTGCCTCGTGTACCGTGAGGACATAAAAGCAGGTCGCGTCTCTCCTGTTGGTATGTTTTCATCTTTTATTCATATGATTGAGATTAACCATGCAAGTTTCGGAACTTGGGTACTAGATACTGGTTGTGGTTCTCATCTGTGCAATCATTTGCAGGGCCTAAGAAACATCACAACTCTCGCCAGGGGTGATGTGGACCTGCGAGTGGGGAATGGAGCAAGAGTAGCTGCCGTTTCAGTGGGAACATATGTAATCCAACTCCCGAGTGGATTTGAGTTATTTCTGAATAACTGTTACTATGTACCCAGTTTATCTAAGAACATTATTTCAGTCTCCGTACTTGATAAGGACGGATTTTCGTTTGTAATAAAGGATAATAGTTGTATTTTCTCTTTAAACGAAATGTTTTATGGTAAAGCAGTTTCCATGAATGAGATTTATGTTTTAGATCAAACCACAGATATAATGCATGTGAGTAGTAAGAAAGCAAAGGTTGGTGACAAAGATCAAACCTATTTATGACATTGCCGTATGGGACACATAAATGAAAAACGCGTGAAGAAGCTCATTCACAATGGGACTATCTCCCCATTTGACTATAAATCTTTTGGCACGTGTGAATCATGTCTCATAGGCAAAATGACTCGAATTTCCTTCAAAGGTGTTGGAATGCGCGCTGCTGACCTATTAGGACTCATACATACTGATGTGTGTGGACCTATGTCAATCAACGCTAGAGATGGCTATAGATATTTTATCACTTTCCCGGACGATTTGAGTAGATATGGTTATGTCTACTTAATGAAGCATAAAAGTGAGTCCTTTGACAAGTTCAAGGAATTCCAGAATAAGGTTGAAAACCAACTGGATAGAAAGATTAAAGCACTACGTTCCGATCGTGGTGGCGAATATCTTTCGAATGAGTTTGATCAAACCACTTAAAGACTGTGGTGTAGTATACAGTTACACTCCACCTGGAACACCACAAATTGATGGTGTGTCCGAAGGAGAAATCGAACATTGCCGGTGATATGGTTCGATCCATGTGAGTCCCACGGTTGTGCCTGACTCATTATGGGGATATGCTCTATTGTCAGCTGCTCTAATACTTAACCGAAGTCCGTCTAAAGCTGTAGACAATACTCCATATGAACTATGGAAGGGAACGGTCCCTAACTTGTCCTTTATTCAGGTTTGGGGCTGTGAGGCTTGTGTCAAGTGGAGACCTGACGATAAGCTCGGCCCACGATCGGTCAAGACATACTTTATTGGTTATCCAAAAGGGATGTTTGGTCATTACTTTTACTCGCCTACCGAACATCGAGTTTTTGTTGCGGCTAATGCGACGTTCTTAGAGAAAGAGTTTCTCGAGAATAGGACAAGTAATGGAACCTTCGATCTGTCGGAGATTCAAGAACCAACAACCGAGCAACCAATGGAGGAAACTGTTCCTTCATCATCAGCTGCGGTAAATATTCCTTTGGAACCTAGGAGGTCGGGTAGACACTCTATTCCTCCAGACAGATACATTGGTATGGTCGAGGAGAATGAGAGTAATGACGTTTTACTCCTTGAGAGTAATGAACCCGCTACCTATAAAGGTGCCATAACCTGTTCCGACTCTAAGCTATGGCTTAACGCCATGCAATCCGAGATGGACTCTATGTATGAGAATGATGTATGGGATCTGGTTGACTTACCTGATGAGGTTCGGCCTCTTCAGTGCAAATGGCTTTATAAAATAAAGCATTCTGTAGAAGGACAACCAGATACATACAAGGCACGACTAGTGGCAAAAGGTTTCACTCAGTGCAACGGATTGCATTTGATGGATCTCTTTTCACCCGTAGCATGGCTGGCGTTCCATTCGGTATAATCTTAGGGATTGCCTCCGCTTTTCATGACTATGAAATTTGGCAAATGGATGTAAACGCCCTCTAAACGGTTATTTGGAGGAGATTGACATGGTACAACCCGAAGGTTTCATTGATCCTAAAAATCCTAAGAAGGTATGCAAGCTTAAGCGTTCCATCTATGGACTTAAGCAGGCTTCTCGGAGTTGGAATCATCGTTTCGACCAAGTGATAAAAGAGAATGGATGTACTCGATCGGTCGAGGAACCATGCTTATATATCAAGTCGAGTGGGAGCAAGATTGTCTTCCTAATATTGTATGTCGATGACATACTCTTGATTGGGAAAGACATACCTCTCTTAACTTCGGTAAAAGTTTGGTTAAAGAACCATTTCCAGATGAAAGATCTGGGCCAGGCACAAAGAATTTTGGGGATCCGTATCTACCGAGATAGATCACGACGGATGTTATCCCTCAGTCAGGAGTCTTATCTAGATAAGATTCTTGAGAGGTTCAGCATGACCAACTCCAAGAAGGGGAACCTTCCAATGGTCTCTGGGATGCATTTGAGTAAAGCTCATGCACCAAAGACATCGGAAGAGGTCGAGCGCATGAGTCGGATTCCTTATGCATCAGCTATAGGATCGATCATGTATGCCATGATATGCACACGTCCGGACGTGGCATATGCATTGAGTATGACAAGTCGATACCAAGGCAATCGAGGTGAAACACACTGGATGGCTGTTAAGAATATCCTTAAGTACCTACGGAGGACTAAGGATTGGGTATTGACTTATGGAGGTGACACTGAGCTATGCGCAATCGGTTACGCAAATGCCAGCTTCCAAACGGATCGAGATGACTCGAAATCTCAGTCTGGATTTGTTTTTACTCTTAATGGCGCTGCGGTCAGCTGGAAAAGCTCCAAACAAACTGTTATAGCAGATTCTACGACTGAATCCGAGTACTATGCTGCTTCAGAGGCTGCGAAGGAAGCTATATGGATGCGTCAATTCTTACAGGGACTAACTGTAGTTCCTAGTTCGGATGACCCGATCACCATCTATTGTGATCATAGTGGTGCCATCTTCCAGGCTAAGGAGCCTAAGTCCAGCAACAAGTCTAGGCATGTACAACGGAAGGCTCACATGATCCGAGATTATGTGGAGCAAAGGGAGATAGTGATAGACAAGATTGCTACGGATGATAACGTCGCATATCCTCTCACTAAACCATTGAGATATGATAAACATGAAGGGCACGTTATTTCCATGGGAATCAAACGTGTTCCTGAGTTGTATTAGTTGTTTTGTATGGATTAGACACCTGTATCTTTTTCATAAAAACTATCTATAAAATCATCGTTTTGTTTATATTTTGTTTTCATGTGGGTTGTACGGACAACATTGAACACCACAAAGTGATTTGAATTACATTATATTTTGTTTTGGTCTGTAATTGCCTACATGAGCTGATAACTCTGGCAATTATTTTGTGACGTCGATTGATGGTGGGTTCAACGAGCCATAAGTCAAACTGTTGACTGATCGATCACAGATGCGGGTTATAATGATACTGCGCAGGACATTTTTGTGACGACGTTATGGAGTCCTAAATGTTTCAGAACATTAGGTGTCAGGTCGTGGATAGGACTTCCATAGTGTTCCTGAGTCGATTCTTTTGACTATCGACTGTCTCTTGAGATAAAGGCAGTTTTTGGGTGACTTTGGTTTATTTCTCATGGTCGACCGTAACAGGAGGCTAAGAAGATTTTCACTGGGTCATTTCATCTGCGCTTTGTGTCTGCCAGATTCAGTTGAAGAAAATATCCAACCTTTATCATGATATGAATATTTTCTCAGCCACTCGAGGAGCCTGTAACTGAAATGCATGGCCTGCTCGAATATAATTCGTTTATATCCGTTGAGTTACTCTCTACTAGTCAGGGAAACCACTCTTGATACTGATCCTTGTAACTACGACCTTTTGGTGAATATGGACTTTGCCAAATTTGGTTTAGACTTGAGTGGGAGAATTTATTAGGATATGAGAATCGTTTACGCACATAACACTTGTACGGACCCGTGTGAGATTGTTGGAAGCTGTGTCTCCCGTTAGTGCAATAACATAAATAAATCTCTGTTGTTCTCACAGGGTATCTTTTGATAATCTCAGTTGCTTAACTTTATCAATAACGGTTGGCTTGCTAGAAAAGTTTACGTTATTGGTCATACAGATGGCGGTGATCAACTGGTCCCTAAAAGTCACACCTATAGGATGTGTTTGAGAGATGTGATTATTTGAGAAAATAATCATATTGATACCCTATTATATGACTAAAAGGTTAGTCAGTGTAATTGACTAAAAGGTTAGTCAATGTGCTGATGAGACGGAAATTAGCTGAGACGAATTAACTGTAATTCGTAAAATTAAATATAAAAAGTTATATTTAATTATAGTATATAATGTAAGCTAATTAAACATAAACCGTTATAATTAATTGGCAAATTATAAATATACGGATATCTATAATTAATGACGGATTATAATGTCGGTCCATGTAAAACGAGGATTATAAGATATTACATTATATTGGAAGCTAAAATGACCGAAACACGGTATCCAGATACACTCGGGTTTTCGGGTCAATGGGTTGTTATTTGAGGAGACCAAATCTCCTCATATAAAACAAAAAGGTGCCGTGAGTTTTGGTAGATAGGGAGAAAAGTGCAAACTGTAACTTTTGGCTTTTCTAACCTAATTATCTCTCTCTGCCTCCATCTCATCTTAACATCACACAACAGACAAAAAGTTGACAGTAACTTTTAACAAAAACACAAATCAAAAGTTAACAGTAATTTTTGATAACTTCTAGCAACACAAGGGTATTTCTCGGAGCATCTTGGGTGTTACGATTAGGTGGATATCTATTTTGATATCTGTTCTTAGGCCTAATTTGCTAAGGACCGAAGGTTTAATTCTTTTTCTCTACTTTTGTATCAATTTCATATCTATGACTTGCATTCATATTATATAATTTTGTTATAATCCTAAATTTTATGGGGATGTAAACTGTTATTTCCCACAGTAATAACCGTTGTTATTTCTTAATATTTTTTTTTAATTGAAAGAGATTGCATTACAGTCCAAACCTGTGAATAAACAACATCAGAACAACTGTAACATCAGAAACAGCAATATCATAAGCAGAAACAAGAACATGCAACCAAAACAAGGCCATTGCATACTAAATGACCAAAGCTAAATTTGGGAATCTTTAAAAATGACCAAAGCTAACAAGTTTGGACATGAATATAAGAAGTAACTGCATATTACTACATAACCTAGTCTAAGTCTCTCTATAAATACAGCCTCAAAACCCCTCCTTTAAATATTACATTACCCTAATTAATTACTCCAAATATTAACATCATCAATGGCAGCAGTTAACCTTCCCAACAATGAGACGACCCTTACAAAATTGATTGCAGATGAGGAGGAGACTCTTGCCGTACTTCCCGCTGATCATCACCTATTGATTAAAGCATCCATACATCAAAGGGATTATTGGATTAAGAGGCTTGAAGCAGTCCGACTTGTCAACCAAGGGTCGTCATCATCATCGTCTGGCTACCCTCGTCGGCTTGATACTCGCAGGTTGGATGCCGCAAGAGATATGTTGAGTTGTACCTGTCCTACCTTATCTCCACATGGAAGACGTGTACTTACATGCGGATAAGACAATATTTATTGGTATTTATACCCCTTATTTATATATTTTTATGATCGTCTGTCGCATTATTTGAGTTATCTACCATACATTTGCTCATTTCGGGATTTAATTACGGAATTATTATTTTAAATATAAATGGGCTAACTAAAGTGTGTTTTGGTATACCAGATTACTCACTCATTGGGAGATGGGCCCAATTATATTAATTGGATCAAAAGTGAATAAAGCTAATATCAATTGAACGGTGGGCTTTCATTATGGATCCAAAGCAAATTGAAAACCAATTTGAGGAACCGAAATATGGATCAACACAGACGTGCAACAAGTCTGCCATAAACAAGAAATAGAAACCAAAAGGGAACTATAAAGAAGGGCACTAACAATAATACAAAGAAGCCAGAGATCAGAGAAGCTACGGGAAGATCAAGAACTCTACTCCGTCTCAACTTCTCATAATCGATCTCTTTCTATATTTTATTTACAAAATCTATCCTATTCCTTGCAAATCAATCCCGTATTTTCCACAAACACCGATGGTTGACCTTGATCGGTATAAATACCCGAGTTCCTCGTCATAAAGGAGGAGGTGAATACCCATATATTTTATAGAGAAAGATGAGCAAAATGAGTGACGGTTCAATCATTTGGGTCACAATATGAAGATGAAGCAGTTCTCGGACGTAGTCTTAGTACACGTCCGAGTACGGGTGGATTCCGGTTCGATCGGAGGTGCGAAATCCGAGGTTCGTGCTGCGAATTCCGGACAATTATATAAGTTCTTCTTACTTCTTCTTGTGCCTAATTTATTGGTTGAATTCGTTGATTAATTTTAGTGTTTAAAAACCGTTAGTTGTTTATAATCTTCAGTTATTTGTATCCAATATTTTACTCGTTTTAATTATAAGTTGCAATTCAGTTTATTAATTTGTTATCTTATTATGATTGGAATTGTTTACTTTTGCTAATTATATGATTCTGGCTTAGTTCGAGTAGCAACTAGTTTGAATTAATCTCTGCGAATTGGGCTTAGTTTAGGTTAGGAGTAATATTTGGTCATTTAATCAATTAAGTAGTGACGACACTTAAAAGGTTAATTGGTTTAATGATGTTTTATTAGCTCAATAATGCCACTAATCCGGTCTTTAGTAGGGTGTGACAAACTTACATCGGTCGGTTAGCTTAGAATCGGTCTAGGCTTAATTCAGGTCGGTTGTAATTAAGAGAAGATAGGGAGTTCTTGTTATCTTGAGTTCCGCAATTAATCTATAAATATATTAAAGAGTTGAGGTAAACAAATATCGGTTGCCAAGCTAAAATTACTATGATAATATGTGCTTAACCGGGTATTCAACTTCACTTTTAGACATTAGTATTTTAGTAACGTTAGTTTAGTAGAATCCACAACGGAAACCCCCCCTTTATCGGATAATATGTAATTAGCCTTAAATAATAGTATATATGTAGTTAGTACATAAATAGGACTGAGTAGTTAATTGTTTTTCCAGTCTCTTGTTGGATCGACCCTACTATCCGTCACTTATTTATATTTTGAGGTAAGATAGATAAATAAAGTGTTAATTTGTAGGCACCAAACGACACGTCTCAGGAATCTAGTGGGAGCTCTAGCAAGAATGTGCTTGCTATTAAGAGGAAAGAGTTTAAGAGAAGGAGTAGTAAGAGTAAAAGCCCAAAACCCAGATCCGAAAAGGGAGTGACTAGTGGGAATAGCACATCCAAAACCACGAAGGGTTCCCAAGTTGATCATGAATTTCATTATTGTAATGAATTCGGCAATTGGAAGCGAAATTGCCCAAGATACTTGGGAGATATTGAAGCTGGACTGGTTACTCCAGTAGGTAATATCTCTTCCGAGATCTATGTTGTTGATATAAATTATACATCCACCTCAACTTGGGTATTCGATACCGGTTGTGGTTCTCACCTTTGTAATCATGTACAGGGTTTAAGAAATGTGGAGGAGGTAAGCAAGAGTGACATGGATCTCAAATTGGGAAATGGAGCTAAGGTAGGCAGGTAGCCGCCATCTCCAAAAGGACCTATGTGCTTGTTTTAGCAAATGGCTTTGAGTTGCATCTTAATAATTGTTATTATGTACCGTCATTGTCAAAGAACATTGTTTCCGTTTCCGTACTAGACGTTGAAGGATTTTCTTTTATGATAAAAAACAATCGTTGTAATTTGTTCAAAGGAGACTTGGCCTTGGGTCAAGACATTGCCATTAATGGCATTTATGTTCTTAACACAACCAACTCCACCAATATCTACAACATTGAAAACAAAAGACTCAAAACAAGTGATCCAAATGAATCGTACATTTGGCATTGTCGATTAGGTCACATAAACGAGAAACTCATAAAGAGACTAGTATCGACTGGAATCATTAAACCATTTGATTTCAAATCATATGGAGTATGTGAATCTTTCCTCTTAGGAAAGATGACTCGTGCTCCTTTTCTAGAAAAGGGAGTACGTGCAAGTGATGTGTTGGGCCTCATACATACTGATGTATGTGGACCAATGAGTATCATCGCGAGAGGAAATTATGACTACTTCATCACTTTTACTGACGACTTAACTAGATATGGATATGTCTATTTAATGAAGTATAAAAGTGAGGCATTTGAGAAATTCAAGGAATTTCAAAAAGAAGTAGAAAACCAATTGAACAAAAGGATAAAAGCATTACAATTCGATCGTGGTGGCGAGTATCTTAGCAATGAATTTAACTCTCACTTGAAGGATTGTGGTATCGTATCACAATTAACTCCACCTGGAACCCCCCAACTCAATGGTGTTTCGGAAAGGAGGAATCGAACCCTATTAGATATGGTACGATATATGATGAGTCAAACGAGTTTACCAAACTCGTTTTGGGGATTTGCGATTGAAACGACAATGTGATCATTAAACCAAAGCCCAACAAAAGCTGCTGAAAAGACTCCATACGAGTTATGGAAGGGAAAGGTTCCTAATTTGTCATACATGAAAATATGGGGTTACGAAGCTTTTGTCAAGAACAAGTCGACTGATAAGCTAGCTCCCAAGTCTGAAAAATGTGTCTTTGTAGGTTATCCAAAAACAACTCGTGGATACTACTTCTACAACTCACAAGAGGATAAAGTGTTTATAGCTCATGAGGCTGTCTTCTTAGAAAGAGAGTTTATTTCTAAAAGACAGAGTGGGAGAAAATTTGAACTTGATGAGATGCTTGATGGAGATGAAGCAATTAATCAAGTTCAAGAGCCACAAACAGAAGTAGAGACACATGAAAATGTTCTATCGTTGTCCAATTCTGAAGTTGTACAAAGGAGAACGTCAGGAAGAGTAAGTCGCCAACCTGATAGATACATATGTATCATCGAAGGGAGGGACGGTGAACTTGACATATTACTTTTAGAAAGTAATGAACCTCCAACCTACAAGGCGGCTATGGTTAGTCCAAATTAAACGTTATGGCTAGAGGCCATGAAATCCGAAATAGACTCTATGCATCAAAATCAAGTATGGGACTTGGTTGATTTACCTAAAGGAGTTCGACCCCTTCAGTGTAAATGGATCTTTAAAGTAAAGAATGGCATAGAAGGACATGATGATGTGTACAAGGCACGATTAGTGGCAAAAGGATTCACGCAAATCCATGGTCTTCATTATGATGAGACATTTGCTCCAGTGGCCATGTTGAGGTCAATTCGGATAATGTTAGCGATTGCCGCATTTTATGATTATGAAATATGGCAAATGGATGTCAAAAACGCCTTCCTAAATGGGTATTTAGAGGAGGATGTGTACATGACACAACCTGAGGGTTTTGAAGATCCTAATCATCCTAACATAGTGTGCAAGCTTAAGAGATCCATCTATGGTCTTAAGCAAGCATCAAGAAGTTGGAATCATCGTTTTAATCATGTGATAAAAGAAAATGGTTTTACTCGAAGTGTCGAGGAACCATGTTTATACATGAAGTTTAGTGGGAGCAAAGTGGTCTTCCTCGTCTTGTATGTAGATGACATACTCCTCATTGGAAATGATGTACCAATGCTGTCTTCCGTGAAGGAGTGGTTGGGAAGTCAATTCCAAATGAAAGACTTGGGAGATGCACAACGCATCTTAGGTATCCAAATCTATAGAGATAGGTCCAAAAGGATACTGACATTAAGTCAAGAATCTTATATTGATAAAATTCTTCGACGTTTCAACATGGAAAACTCCAAAACAGGTTTCATTCCTATGGGTAGTGGAGTGGTTTTGAGCAAGTCATAATCACCCACCAAACCCGAGGATGTTGAACGCATGAAATCGATCCCGTATGCTTCCGCCGTTGGATCGGTCATGTATGCCATGATGTGTACACGTCCAGATGTCTCGTATGCTTTGAGCATGACAAGTAGATATCAAGCTAACCCAGGTGAGGAACATTGGAAAGCCGTCAAGAACATCCTTAAGTACTTAAGAAGGACTAAGGATTCATTCTTGGTGTTTGGAGAGGACTCAGAATTGAGTGTAAAGGGTTACACCGACTCGAGCTTCCAAACTGATAGAGATGATATGAAGTCACAGGCTGGCTTTGTTTTCATGATCAATGGAGGAGCAATAAGCTGGAGAAGCTTCAAAGAATCAACCATTGCGGATTCTACAACGGAGGCTGAGTACATTGCAGCATCTGAAGCTGCAAAGGAAGCTGTGTGGATAAGGCAGTTCTTAGAGGGACTAAAGGTAGTTCCTTCTGCCAAGGATCCCATCACAATCTATTGTGACAACAATGGGGCCGTCTTTCAAGCAAAGGAGCCCAAGTCTAGCAACAAATCTAGACATGTACTCAGAAAGTTTCATGTCATTAGAGATTACATTGAAACAAAGGAAGTAGCGATTTGTAAGGTTGGGACAGATGATAACATCGCGGATCCTCTAACCAAGCCTTTATCGCAGGCTAAGCACGACCAACATGTAGTATCCATGGGTCTTAAGCGTATGCCTAACATGTATTAGATTATAAGATATGTAATAATGACTCTGTTTTGATTATTCATATATGATAATCGCATTTATCGTTTAAAGTTTTATTCTAAACTTTCATTTACTTTGTTAAATCCAAATAGGTTGTATGTACAACCTTGCACCCTATTAAAGTGAACTGGATTAACATAGCCTTGGCCCCTAGTTACTTACATGAGGTGACGTCTCGAAGTGACTAGAGTGTGATGCGATTGATGGCAAGTTCAAGTGTCATAGAGTCATATGAGATGACTAGTCGATCACATAGGCAGACTGTATGGGACACTCTGTCGAGCAGTGACCGCTTATAGAGTTCTGAAAATTCATAAAGCCTGGTCGTGGTGAGAGCTACTATAGTATTCTCTTTGAGTCAACTCTTTAGACTAGAGACTATTCGCCTAAGTCGACATAGTCTCTGATTGACTTTGATTTTTGCCCCAAGCCATTCTGTAAAAAGGGGTGAATGGGCAATTATTGGGTCATGAAGGACTGTGAGTGAACGAAGGGATTAGTGCGATAGAAATTGTCCAACCCCTTGTCAGAGTTAACAAATATCTCAAGGCCACTCGAGGAGTAGTAAACTGGAAATGCGTGGCCACGCTCGGAAGGTATCTACGGTAGATAATTCCGGTCAGTCAGTTACTCTCCAGATCGAGTAAACTACTCTAGATATGATCATGTGCAAATACAACCTGCAAAACACCTTGCATTGAGTGGGAGATTAAAATAGGACAAGAGAATTGGTGACGCACACTTGTTGCGAACAAGTAGGAGATTGTTGGAGTGAGTGTTCTCAACAATAGTGCGATCACTTAATTAAATATCATTATCAAGAATAGAAAGGGATGATTAATATTATAGTCAACTGGTCCACATTAATCGGTAATGATTGGCTTGCTAGAGTTTGACATTACTGTCGTATGACGATGGTGATCAGTTGATCCCTTGAGGTCACACCGAAAGGACGATTCCCAAATCATAAAGTAAATTAATTATATATTGATATAGATTAATTGATCCCATGGATTGAAGAAGTTCAATCTATATATATGAGAATTATCATATTATTATATGATTAAATAAAACGCATTTTGGTAATTAAATGTTATATTACCAAAGTTGTAAGATGTTTATGAAACATTAGAGATAAGACTAATTGGTTAATATAATTACAATAAGATTGTAAAGTATATATAATATAGACCATTTTACTACATGTATTTATAGATCATCACTTAAAATGTTAAGTATGATTTATTTGGTGAAAGATTATATTTAAATGTTAAATATGATTTTATAAAATTCTTATACATGTTAATTGTCACATGTCACACATATGACAATTGACAAAATGTATAAGATAAAATGGATCCCATATTAACCTATGTATAACCGATTTTTGGGTGGTTGTAGGTTAGTATAAGCATGCCTTGAGATTAAATGCTAAGACATGTTTAATACCCTAACTAACCTAAGCCTACACTAGCTACATGGGTAAGGGAGAAAGCAAGCATGCTTGTCCCCCTTCCCATCTCCCAAAACCGGCATGCCCAAGTGCAAAGTGAAGAGAATAAGTTCTCTTCTCTACTTCACATAAAAAGTAGTTGTGTGTTGATTAACTTATCTCACTAGAAAAACTAGCACAAACAAGTTGTTCTTACTACATTCTCATACATACATACACCAAGTTATACTACTAATTGTAGTAGTGATAATAAGGTGAAGGAGGCTTCTTATCACACTTGGGATAGTCTAGGTGCATCCAAAAGGAGGGTCTCTACACTTGGGACTTATGAAATTCATCCCTTGATATATAAGCTCAAGAACAAGGTAAAGGAAGGAGTCATTTCCTTGTGCCCATACTCGACACAAGCAATGTGAGGAAACCGTTCTTTTCTCCATCTTGTTTATTTTTATTAGCATGTAACTAGATCTTGCATAAACTAATTAAAGAGTTAATTAGTTAATTATAAGAAGAGTCTTATGAGTAGGTATATGAACCTAACAGTTACTCCCTTAAATATTTTGTTATTGTACAAAAATGCTCATATAAATTCTCAGCGATGATATGAGAAATTGATGTCCAAGGTGGATATGATAAATTTTGCACTATACATTTGGTTATAGTTTTTACCACCTTAGGGGGAGAAAAGTGAATTAAAAGCTGGTAAAAGCAAAAATATTATGATCCCCCACTGAACCTGGAGCTCAGTAGAATGTTATATAATAAATTCATTGAGTAGAGGTATTTGAATTTGATATAACAAATATTTTACCAGATTAATACAAGTACACTTGAAGTGTGATATAAGAAAAGTCAAGAAGAATTGACGGTTCCACTATGAAAATGAAATAGCAAGATGAAGCAGTTGGTATGAATTTGCTATATTTGAAGTGTCTCTGAAGTGACACGGAGATCTGAGTTATAATACATGGCCTAAAAGAATATAATGGTACCACATGCATATTCAAATTCAGATGTCCACTTAACAGTACTGGTATCATCGAGAGATGATGACATTATATCAATATATTTATGGAACCTATATACATTTGTGCGCGCACGATATTATATGGACTCAATGACGGGGATTTTAAATGGAAGTCTGTTTTTATTGTCGACATATAATCTATTATTATAAATGAGCTCATGGGCCTGAAGTCCATTCATTGACATAAAGTCAATCAATATTATGAATATTGGAAAGAAAAAAACGGTACAAGTTGCATTTTTAGTCATTATCATGTGCATTTAGAAATTAAGTTCATCATTTGCATCCTAGTTTTAATATATGTACATTATTGCATTATTTTAGAATTTTGTTAAGAATTAGTTACATATCATTTGCATGCACATGATTAATTTCATGGTTCTATTTTGATAAATGTTTAAAAGGAGAAATATATTTTACTCCTACGAGGATAATTCCCTGAATAAGCCTCTTATGAATGATCATCAATTGTTAATGGTTGATCTATTGAGTTCTTGAAAAATCATAATGAAATACATAAACCTCTACAGTACGATTGAAAGATATTATAATTAGTTCCAAAAAGAAACATCAAAACTTCTGTAGAGTTTACTTGATGTATTTATTAATGTCTCAACCTGAATATTGAGCATATGATTTCAGATTTGAATGAATTTCTTGCTAAACATATGAAATTAATTTATGATCCAAAAGTTCCATAACGATTGAAAAAAATAATGTAGTCAAAGTTTACAATGAGGATGTCAATTCATACAATAAGATAATTTAGCAAAGAAAATAACTGAATGTATTAATTGGATTATTATTCAACATTGGGTTGATTCTCTTCTAGAGATCCAATATATGGATGATCGCTACACTCTTTTTCCCTTCTACTAGGTTTTTGTCCCAATGAGTTTTTAACGAGGTAGTACTATAAGAAAATTATTACGCTATAGTCATGATCATCATGATTGTTAAGATGACAATTGTTTTTAGACGTATAATGTTATCTCATTTGTTGAGGAGAAACCTTATCACTATTGCGGAAGTATTACCTGAAATGAAGAACAAGAGTCATCATGAATGACTACATCCGGATTGTGAGTTATAAAGACATATGAAGATTGATCTTCATCAAGGAGTTCTACTAACTGAAGATATCAAGTTTATCAACTACGATGAATTATATTCTACGATCAAGATATTACATCAAAGCATGATTCATTTCCCGTTATGTCAAGTCATGTAATTTCAGGGGGAGTAGACACGCGCTGTACTCTTTTTTCTTATCTATGGTTTTGTCCCACTGGGTTTTCTATGAAAAGGTTTTAACGAGTCAACTTTTTATGCGTGTTTGAAGACTAGTGTACTATTTTCCTTTCTAGTGTTTTTCCCATAGGATTTTTCTAGTAAAGTTTTTAACAAGGCATGTTTTTCAGAAATGGACATCCAAGGGGGAGTATTGTGAAAAACTTATTATGGATGTTCATAAGTCTCACTATTATGGATGTTCATAAATACAGGATTATTCTAGATACGTCATTTGGCATTCCTATGGCATAACCCTCGTTTGTACTCGTATGTATATATATACCTTTGTGCTAATGAGAAAGACATATCTCTACCACCTCTCACTCTCCTTCTTTATATTTTATAACATGGGATAAATAATGAAAATTAATTAAGTGGCGTTGCTTGGCCTCGTTAGGTTCCTTTTTATGCTTTTTAGTGTAGTTTGTTGTTTCGTGTTTGTAGTATGGTTTGAAAGTGATTCTTTGCACCAAAAAAATAGTGAAAATAATTATATGAAAGAGAGTACTAAATATAACACTAATTTACAATGATGATTAAAGTAGTAATAATAATAACGGCAATAATAGTTACAGAATTCTTAGAAATTGAAGTAATAGAAATGAAATTAACACTAATGTCAACATCTGTTGAAAAAGTAACAAGAATAATAGCTGGGTAGAGAAATGAACAATTGTAGCGGTGGGAATAGTGAAAGTAATGACAACTCTCGATTATTTAGTTAGTAAATGTTATCTTTTTCACAATTTTGAGAAATACATACAAAAATAATCATCAATGATAAATATATGAATTAGGCAAGTCAACGTAATTATATTTCTCATCATAAAATAAAATTTACTCCCTTCGTCTCGGTCATTTGTTTACAATTTTCATATTCCGGTGTCTCATTCATTTGTTTACCTTTCTATACTGTGAAGGTTTTCTATGAGTATTTTGATCTCCCAAAGGGACTATTGTCCACTTGTCATCCAATGTCCTTACCCACAAATGGTCCACTTCCTTATTCTTAATCTTGGTGCCAAAAGTAAAGGTAAACAAATAAGCGGAACGGAAGGAGTATAAGATAATAAGTGTAGTTAACTTGAACGAAGCA